>NKZI01002438.1:0-16286 GCA_002370645.1 Metschnikowia sp. 00-154.1 | reverse complement strand
CATACTACTACTACAACCATACTACTACTACAACCATACTACTACTACAACCATACTACTACTACAACCATACTACTACTACAACTACTTGTTAGATTCTTGAATACGTTTAATACTTGGAGTTATGTTCATTCGTTGATGGATTCCCAATAAGTGGGAATCCAGGTGATTATATAGCGAACCGGTGAATACCGGAGAAGTGAAGCAAGGTGGTTGAACGCAGTGTCACGAGTTAAGGTGAATGGATGAGTCCATGTCACGGGTTATGGTGCCTTGGATGAGTCATTGGCCTTCGTAGGCTTGAAGATACCTCTATGGGTAGTGTGACTACCCATGGTAGGTCTAACACTACTATTACTACTACTACTACTACTACTACTACTACTACTTACTACTTACTACTTACTACTTACTACTTACTACTTACTACTTACTACTTACTACTTACTACTTACTACTTACTACTTACTACTTACTACTTACTACTTACTACTTACTACTTACTACTTACTACTTACTACTTACTACTACTACTTACTACTTACTACTAACTACTACTACTACTACTTACTACTTACTACTAACTACTACTACTTACTACTAACTACTACTACTTACTACTTACTACTAACTACTACTACTACTACTAACTACTTACTACTAACTACTACTACTACTACTACTAACTACTACTACTAAATACCAACTACTAAATACCAACTACTGACTACTAACTACTACTACTACTACTACTAACTACTACTACTAACTACTACTACTAAATACCAACTACTAAATACCAACTACTGACTACTAATAGTATAGTCGTAATCTATACTAACAGCATGTAAATTTTACTACAGTGTAAAGTGGTGCTTCATACTATTCTATTGTAAAATGAATGTATGTGACTCTTAGAATGGTCATTAGGATTCAACATCATAGGCTTAAAATACTGAAATAGGTAAAGCACTATCTATGGTGAATCAACAATAGTAGTATACTATATAAGGAGTAAGCTATATAGTGGAGTAGTAGCTATAAAGTGGTCGAGCTAGCCAAATCAATGGAAAACCGGCACCAATTAGGTATTGGTGTCTTTTAGTAGTAGTAGTACGTAGTAGTAGTACGTCATTTTAGCTTCCATGTTGACGAGACTAAAGTGTTTCGCCTGGATTCAATTATGGGCGTCCACAAAGTATAGTGGTCGGGCATATCATATGAGATTGTTATAGTGGTGGAAATCTCATATGTACTGGTGATGGTGGTGGAAATCTCATATGTACTGGTGATGGTGGTGGAAATCTCATATGCACTGGTGATGGTGGTGGAAATCTCATATGCACTGGTGATGGTGATGGATTGTGGGTAGTGTAGGAATCTATAATATGTTGTGGAATTTATTAGTGGGTAAGTACTGGCGTAGTGTCGGGTTGGGGTGAATTGGTATATAATGGGTATTGGTTGGCTATAGTAGCCTTGAGAGATATGAAATGTTAGAGTGAATGGAAAGTGAAAAGATCTTCTCACTTTTATTCCTCTCAAATTCAACCTTGTGTATGATTAATTGGGAATACGTAGATACTGAAGTCTGGACCATCCACCAAGTGTTCCAGAACCCGTTCATCTGATAATCTGTTCAACCCAAATGTCAGACACAGAATTTTCAGTCATCTTAGACTGAACCTTTAATAGCACTTTCTTCATAGAACATTCTGTCAAACTTTCATATAACTTCAGTAAGACAAAAAACCAATCTTAGACAACCTCTATTTCAGACAGACATCAATCTTAACAGACATCAATCTTAACAGACATCAATCTTAACAGAAATCAATCTTAACAGAAATCAATCTTAGACAAAACATTCATAAATCACTCATTATAAGAATGATCAGTTGATCGATCAATGCAATTCAATCGATCAAGACAATATAAAATAAATGAATAATCGATCAAGTCGATTTGTCACTCAAACTTCAACATTTACTCGAGTTGCTCGAGTCGCTTAATGAGCTTGGCCTCTACATCGGACCAGTTCTCCATCATGCCCTTGTAAAACGATATTTTCTGGTCACAGAGATCAGCCATGGCCTTCTTTAGCTGCGCCTTGTTGAACTCATCCCAATTGGGGTACTCCTCGTTGATGATGCGGTTAGTCAAGTCGTTCACCAACAACGTTTGGGCGGAGATTTCGCTTTCTAGCTGCAGAATCCGGTTCTGGAGCTTCCATTTTTTGTTTTCTGCTTGCGAAGACCCAATGTGGGGCGTGGCCGATGTGGAGATGGTATCTTTGATGAGCTGGGCGGTGTTGTTGACCAACCCGCCAGAATATTGGCCAATGAGAGCGGGATTTGGTGCCGAATGATGCGCTTGGCCATGTGCTGAATGGACACTTCCACTAAGATTGGCCAAATCCGTGCGTGCCTTGTGCAAGTAGTCCTGGAGCACCTGTAAATCGATCTTCTTGTTGTGCTGCAACTCGATTAGGTTGGTGAGCCGGATGATGTACTTGGAGCAGTCTTTCAACGCCACCAAAAACGACTCGTCCACATGCTTGTATAGCTTGGCCCAGTTTTCCGAGAAATACACGAGCGAATCCGAGAAAAGCCGGAAATTGGCCGTGACATTGGCCTCTGTTTCCAAATTTCCCACGTTCTTGGACCCTTCTGTACCTGCTTCGGCCTCCAGCGTCTTGGACGACTCGTTGAGCGCCGCTAACTTGTTGATCTGGTGCAGGAACCCCTCGTAGTCCGTCTTCAAGTCGCTATTCTTTTTGTTCAACTTGGAGAAAATGCGGTCCAACTTAACCAAGTTCTCGTAAAGCTTCTTCAACTTGTCGCTGATCTCCAAAATATCCTTATTTGTCTCTCGCTTGTGCTTGGAACTGGTGAAGAAGTTCATTACTGTTTCCGTGAGCAACTCCTCGTTCACTACCTTGCCCACAATCAGCGACTCCGAGTCCTCGTCTTTCAAAATCTTGAGATTCTGCGTAAACGTGGCCCACTCGGCTGAATCACTAATAAAGTAGTGGAACACTGAAGACTGTGAGAGCAATTTGTGCTGGCAGATGTAAGAGATAAAACGGTCAAGCGAATGAAGCCGTTTGTGCACAAAAGGCGTGCTGAAGGTATCGCCCGTGAGATACTTGAAGTTCAGCTTTGCGGGGAGAGGAGGAACAAGTAACTGGGGGAAATCAGCCATCAAACAGTCGTGGAGAAAGCGGAAATCACCGTATCTGCGGCGAACCTTCACCGTTGAAAAGCCCTCTTCGGCTGCTTTCGCCTGTAATCGTAACACATCCGGGTGGTTCGTTTTAGTCACCACAAGGTACGAGATGAATGCCTTGGAGTTGCCGTCCCGGTCACTGAGGGGGTCGCTGACCTGCAGGCAAATGTCGTACTGGGCAAACTTGTCTGCCATTTTCAGGAACGCTTGGATCTGGCGCCACTCCTCTTTGGCCCCGGCACTGGACGTGCCCTGGGATGCATTGGCCTGTGCTCCTGCTTCGCTGGAACTGCTTTGAGCCTGGTTCGAATGGATGCTTTCCTGCGTAAGATTCGTGCCCAAACTATCGTTTTGGGTCATTTCCGGCTCCATATTCTCATGGTAAGTGTTGGCACGGTCCACATTCTTATCATAAGAGCTTTCTGGGTGTAAATCTTCGGCCTGGGCATTTTCGGAGTCGTTTTTTTCCGCAGGAATGTCACTTGACTGGTCGTGAGTGTTTTCTTGGGATTCAGGGGCACTGGGAGAGACTGTATGGCTTAAAACGGGATCCAGAGGGGCTGAAACCACGGAAATTTCTGGAATTGGCTCGTTGTTTCGCTCAAAATCTTCATGGCCTTCTCCTGTATCGATATTTTCGGTTAATTCGGGCGTTTGGTGGTCAGAGCTGGCTTCTGCATGGAAAAAGGGAGTTTCAGGCTCCCTAGGGTCAGTTTCAGGCTCCAGAGAGCCAGAATTTTCAGGGGATGTAGCAGATTTCGAGACGAATTCAGATCCAGCGTGCTGGTTCAGTATCTCTTCACGCCGGTCCCATTTGACGGATGTAAATGGATCTTCAGGTGTCATGGTGGGGATAATAGAGTAAGTGAGGCGCTCAGTAATGTTATCAGTGGTACGCGCACGACCTTTAACCGGCAAGAGGCATAATTAATCATAAAACAGAACTATACTAATTTCTGTATTCATATATTCTAACTTATTCTAATATGAGCATTGTTAAGTTTCTTTGTGTTGTTGGTTTTCGGGTCTTGTTCTGTTGGTTCTTTTTGGTTTTGTCTGTATTTCTAAATCACCAACCACACTCCGGTTCCAATGACTGCAGCTCCAATGACGGCAGTAATGATACTGGCTCCGGCAGTGTCCTTGGGATGCAAGGTGAGTGGCCGGGCCGTGGTTGTCAATTGGCCATAACCAGCAGCAGGATTGCCAATGGATGTACCACCGGTATTGGCAGTATATGGACCGGGCAAATCACCCACACGCAAGTTCTGGATCACCTCCAAAGCACTCATCTGCTCTCCCAAGCCCCAGTTGTTATCGTAGGTGCTGTTGAGCCACGATAAACCACAAGTATGGCCATCAAGACCTCCGGAACAAGCCGACCACGACGCAGCATTGGCCGAGTCCACAAGCCATGTACGGATGGTGTCCCAAGTCTCCGGCACCAAGACGGATGTTAAACCCAAGCACCGAGAGAAGTAGGCCTTAAAAGAACGCTGGTCATTGTTGCATGTAGCGTAGTTAGATGTAGTCAGCTGACAGGCACGTTCATACATGATCTGGGCATCAGCGGACTTGTTGAAAAAGAAGATTTGCGAAGCGTGCAAAAGATCTTTCGTCCTGGTGAGCCATTTCTCGTCCAATGTATAATTGTATAAGTAAGCGCAACCAGCCAACATGAGTCCTTGGTTATAAGTCCACTGCAATTTGGTGACATTCAGACAATTGTTGTTGATCTTGACACCATCGTACACAAACCACCAGTCTCCCTCGGTCAACAAGCCCACTCCATACATCCAATCAAACACCTTCTCGGCCCACTCCACATAGGTATCGTTACTGGTGTAACGAGCCAAGCGAGCTGCCATATGAAATAAGGCACCGTTCGACACAGAGTTCTTATAGTCGTAGCCCGAGTTCCACTGAAAAATCTGCCACCGGAGCCCTCCATTACAATCCCCCATGTCCCAACGAGCACTCATGGTATTGAACACAGCCTGGGCTAACGAAAGCCACGCCAATCTCGGGTCTTCCGGGTTAGTAAAGTTCTTCTCTGCTGCTGCCATCACCGCAATCCCCCAAAACGACTGGTCATCATTCCCTTCCGTGGTGGACTGGTTGAGGGGAATATAATTGTAGTCATTGCCCACCTGGTAGGTCAAGGCCGTCTTGATCAACTCATCATAGGTGTTGTTTTCCATGTAGTACGAGTAATCCACCATACTACCCCAGGCACCGCCCGCCTGCCACCAATAGTAGGGCCAGGTGAACATGCCAACGGTGCCTCCGTACTTGGAGCCGTCGTAGTAGTCTAGAAGGCCCTGGGCCACAAGCGCTGCCGCATGCTTTATGCTGGTGACATTGTTGGTATCTAGAGGAATACACGACACCACAGCCACGAGAAGGGGAAGGAAACAGAACTTCATGGTTGAGGATAAAGGGGTGAAACGCGTGAAAATGGGCGCATCCATGATATAGTCACGTGCGATAGCACGTGCTGTCATGAGAATATAGTCACGTGATGTTTCATGTGATGAGATGTTTGTACGATCACGTGTTAATATTTTCTGTCACGTGTCAGTCTCCTAGTCTCCTAGTCTCCTAGTCTCCCCGTCCACTCATTCCAGTCTATTCCCCTCATTCAATCCATTCCAAAAAAAATCATGGGTCCTGCATTTAACGCCATTACCTTGATGTTTTGTTTCTTTCTGTTTTTTTTTGACGGACTAAAGAGGTTAATCGATGAAATACCAGAGACTGGGGAGTGCGGGCTTTATATGGGCCAGGACTTGCTTGACGCGACTTAGACGGTTCCATTGTTGGCAGCCGGGAGCCTGTGGTGTATGCAGGACAATCACCACCAATAACCACAATATACCATTTATTATTTATTCATTGAAGATGGCTTTAAATTGATGATAATCATTTTATCCTTAATGATGTAATATCTCATAATCATGTCTTGGCTGTATTCATATAGAATTTATGCACTACCTATTGGGCAAACACTAGACTCACCTAATAGCGCTATACATTTACCTCTACCCCCCAGCCTAAAATACAAGGCCCAAATCTTCAGGTCAAAATCTTCAGGTCAAAATCTTCAGGTCAAAATCTTCAGGTCAAAATCTTCAAGTCTGAATAGCCCATAAGGTATGTTCTAGTTTCTGAATGTCTTTTTAGAGGTGGTGCGGGATTTCACCCTGGTTAGCGTATGGTCAGCGTATGGGATATGGCGACCCTTATATAGTTGATGTATAGTCAGCGTTAATGACACAAAAAGGACTTTGTACACAAAAGGGATATGCATCACGATACATATGGTGCGTTAGTTTCAGATCTGAAACATTGCTGTTCGAGCACTATATAAACGGGGCAATTCGCCCCCTCAGTGCACGCGCTTTTGGGCTGCAATTCCCACCACCCAAATCTCTAGTCAACCCCACTTCTCTATAAATGCACACCATCAACACACTATCAACAAATCTGACAAACTTTAATCAACCTAATTCATTAAACTTGAACTGTGAACTACAACTGTGAACTGTCAATCGTTTTTACTTTGAATGTGTGTAAATCATCAGAAAAAAACACAAACACTCTAAAAACAATTCAAAACCGCAACACTGGTAAGAGTGGAAGATCTCATGAAAATTTAGGTCCAAAGATTATATAATCTCATATTGTGTATTTGCTACTCATCATCAATGATAATTCTTATGTCAGAATCTCATTTCAGAAATATAGAGATAATCTAATAATTTATTATTATATCCGGTTTTATGGAAAGAGAGGGTTAAGTTGAATTTTCAAAAAGACCTAAACTAAGAGCATTAAGATGGTCTATTTCTAAGGGGTCAAACTTTTCTTAATATTGGTTGTGTGGGGTGAGTGTTACAGTGATCGATTTCTGGGCTGTATCTGAACAGACACAGCGTGAGAATTAGGTGGCTTAAGTCGATATTGCCGGAAGAATTACTAAGCAGAAAGCTATAGAAGTAAAGAAGAGACGTCTAGAGGGGACTTCTAGAGTTGGTGTATATCTATACATCATATTTTGTTATGCTCTTCATATATCGGTCATGAATAGTGATAAGACCCAGAGTGGAATAGGGGAACTTATACTAATCTGTTCATTATGGTGCAGGAGGGCTATCTTAGGCAGAATGTGTACTATACTAAGGACGAGCTATCTTTACGTCGAAATGTTAAAAAGGCAAAAAATGGTGATTCATAGGTTACTGAAATGTGATTGATCAAGCACGATTATATGATTGCTAGGTCACTGTTAAGGTGGTCGATATAATAGAAAAGGGCTGAGTTGGTTGCAAGAAATATGTGATTAATCTGGAATGTTTGGTTGAAATTATAAAGAAGGACACTGTCAAAGAAGACCGACCAATCACTGTAAAGAGTGACTCAGCCTTATTCTTAATGGGGACAAGAGCACCCAGTTTTAAAGCATATTGCTTTAAATACTGACATGGGGTGATCTCGATGTTTAGGTCTCTACTAAGCAGATCATGTGGTCACTGTAAAGTGATTGAATTACGGAGTGTTTCTACCGACTACCAAAGGTAGTCTGAATTACTGGCACTCGGTGCCGAGGAGGGAACCGATGATGTAGTTCAAGAGCAGACGATGGAGCAGAGGAACTTAAGGAGGAGGTGAAGGTGAAGAAGGGGGATGGAAAAGAGGGCGAAGAGAAGGATGGCGAAGAGAAGGATGGTAAGGAGACAGAGGGTAACGAGACAGAGGGTAAGGTAGTGGAGACAAAAGGAGATACGGGGACGAGAAGAGAAAGGAGGGAAATGGCGATAATAATATAGATGGGGACTTGGGTTCATTAATTGATGAATCCCTAGTTTCATCGTCCATTCCCTCGTTCTGCCTCGTGGATACGAATTTGTCCAAGTGCACGACTCCACATCTATACGTACGTTGGCGGCGAGGTCAAGGTGGATAAGATGATTTATTCCAAGGAGTGAGCCAGTCTCAAGTCTTGCCGCATTGGTCTCTTTTAGAGAAGAAGGTGATAGTCTGAGCGGTTTTTTTAGTGATTTGAAGAAAACGGGGCTTCGAAAATCCATTCGCCAGAACAATAGCGGTGATGTTCAAGGTCATCACGGTCCAATGGATACTGGTACAATAGATACTGGTATAATACTGGTACAATAGGTACTGGTACAATAGATACTGGTACAATACTGGTACAATACTGGTACAATACTGGTACAATAGATACTGGTACAATAGGTACTGGTACAATACTGGTACAATAGGTACTGGTACAATACTGGTACAATAGGTACTGGTACAATGGAATGAGACTGGTTTCTCAATGGCTATTGTTAGGATCAAACGATGAGGTTTGGTAATACATCTATTGGTAGAGCCATATCTATAGTGGACACAAGTACACAGCAGTAGTATTATAGAATATAGAGTATTAAATCCCCATATACTATTAACTACCATACAATAATTACACCATACAATAATTACACCATACAATAATTACACCATACAATAATTACACCATACAATAATTACACCATACTGATACTATAAAAAGAATGTACATCATTTCCATTTCTTTTAAAGCACTATATCCTCTCTACTAATGACCGAGACTTGATGATACTTAAAATTACTTAACTTCAAAATATCATATTAATACTTTTTGAGACTGATTTAAAACTGACTTAAGACTGACTTAAGACTGACTTAAGACTGACTTAAAACTGACTTAAGACTGACTTAAAACTGACTTTAAGTTCTTCATAGATATCATCCATTGGAGTATCCACTAAAGTACTGGAGGATCCACTAAAGTACTGGAGGATCCACTGAAGTAATGGAGGATCCACTGAAGTAATGGGGGATCCATTGGAGGATCCATTAGACTGTACTCCATGGTCATTGAAGAGACACCAGAAGTACCGTTAAAAGGGTACACACAAGTAAATCATCTAAAGTATGCATATAAGTAGTATACATTGGTAGGATACACCACCTTATATACACCAACTTCTATACACCAACTTCTATAAAATAAAGGTATGTACATTAGTAGTAGGTTTCAACTTGTGTTTTAGTATATATTAATATACAGGGATATGTAAGTTGTACCTTACAAGACCGAAGTCTTAAGACGGAGTGCGGATTCCGCTTGGTAATTATCTACTCGTCTATGACTTGCACAGCCCTATTGTCTGCATACAACATATCCACGAAGTACCTCACTTCCGTGTTGACAGTAGGAGACCATTATGAGTAGTATGAGAATTTTATTAGCTTGTAGTATTCAATGAGTATAGACTAGTATAGACTGGTATAGACTGGTATAGACTGGTATAGACTGGTATAGACTGGTATAGACTGTTACAGACTAATATAGACTGTTACAGACTAATATAGACTGTTACAGACTAATATAGACTAATATAGACATCTGATAGGGTATATGAATGTTTGGTAGGGCTGTTGGAGTAGCTGTTGGTCTTTTTGGCTTCTGGTGATGTCATAGAGAAGAAGAGACTTCTGGTGATGTCATAGAGAAGAGACTTGTAGTGATGGTACAGGAGCCACGGATGAAGACTTAACAACTACGTGAGTGAAAACAGGCACTGGCTCTACCGACGACGGCACTGGAACAACTGTGCTTAGAGTTTATGTCAACGAAGTTAACATCTGGGAGGACGGCCAGGGTGTTAAATTTGTAGGTGGTGACGATACCACTAATGTGGCTAATTTTTTTTCTTGAAGTACTTAGATTCTGAATTGAAGTACTTGGATTCTGAATTGGCCATGGGTATCAAGTTGAAGTAGAACATCAAACCAAACTAGCATAAGCTCTATGGATCAATTGATCATATAAAGAAATTACTAAGACAGTCATAATAAAGAAGTTATTGAAAGACCTGACCATCTAAATTGTTGCTGTAACTGTTTCTTAATCTGGTACTGTTGAATCTGCTGTTGAACCGTTAGAAGCCCAGACTGCATGGTAATGTTGGGAGGTTATTGTTGGGAGGTTATTGTTGGAAGGTTATTGTTGGGAGGTTATTGTTGGAAGGGTATTGCACCAAGGAGTCTTTTTCGTGCTGGGAGTATCTGGGTTGATGTTTTGCTCGGGAGAACTGTAGTTCTTCTGAACTGGGTTCTGGGGCTGAGAAAACTGCATCTGGGTCCCTATACTCTGGCCTGTGTCCCTATACTCTGGCCTGTGTCTCTATAATCTTACCTGTGTCCCTATAATCTTACATGTGTCCCTATAATCTTACATGTGTCCCTATAATCTTACCTGGATCTCTATACTCTGACATGGGGACCCTTTGAGCGATTGTAGCTCTTCCTGGATTTTGTTCGATGTCTTGGACGACATGGGCGAAGTTGGGAAGAGGTGGACCATGTTGCTGGGCTTGTATCCATCAATATGAGCTGCAGTAAGTGGCTTTGGTTGCTCGAAAATTTCCTCCCGGAGCGGAGTCTTGGTATTCTGCTTGGGGTCTTTACCCTCGTCATCAATATACCTGGACGGTCTCCTGTGTGCGGTGACTTTTAATTGTCTTACCTTGATGATACTCTTGGAGTTGACCGGCCGTAGTTCCTGAACGTTACATCTGTCGTAGTACAGAGTACAGACTATTACAGACTAGTAGTAGTATAGACTAGTATTAGAGACTAGTAGTAGTATACACTAGTATTAGAGACTAGTAGTAGTATACACTAGTATTAGAGACTAGTAGTAGTATACACTAGTATTAGAGAATAGTATTAGAGACTAGTAGTAGTATACACTAGTTCATGAGTGGTACTGGTTATTGTTGAACAAAGCCTTGAAGTTTATATTTCACCAAGACCTTGCAGGTTATTGTTGAACCCAAAGACCCTGTTGCGTATAGAGGAAACCATTAGAGAGGCCGAAACACTGAACTTAGTCATGAACAATGGGGAGAAGATAATAAAGAGAAGGTAAAGAGAGAGAAGGAAGGAAAAGGGAGGAAAAAAGACCCCTGAAAGGAAGTGGATTTACGGTTTAAATTAGATATTGGATGATTGCCTATGACTAATCATAGTTACATAAGTATCTTCAAAACATAGGGCGATGAGTTCGCCTTGATGAGGCATTTAGTGCTCGAGTACCCGGGCTCAACCTACCTCTCCTCGAGTACTTGTCTAAGCCTATGACTATCCTGAATAATCTAACTGATAGTGTCCAGTAGTGACTAAATGTGTTGGGAGTTGTAATAAAGGATAATGGAGAAAAAGACATGAAACCCCCCGAAATACGGGCTTAGATTTAATACATACACCAATAACAAAAATGGACTTCTGCAACCAGTAGGAAGTCCTAGTAATCTATGACTATAAAATAGATACTAAACACTACCCGGGAATGGACTAGACAGACTTAAGACTATATAGACCAAAGATTGGCCATACTAAACTAGACTGTACTAGACTACACCGGAAGGTACCTGGCTGGTATCATGACCGGATTTCTGATGAAAAAAAGACCGATCTTCCCTAGCATCCAATTTCTTAGCATACCTAAGAATACACTCGTCAGGCATTTCGTCGCAGAAGGACTTCCAGGCCGAACATGGCAAAGTTGAGTTAAAGAACCTAGCCACATACAACTTCTTGGGTCTGCCCAAAGCAATGGCCTTCTTAAACGTACAATCCTCGGGAAGCAGGGAGATAGTAATATCTGCGTCTCTGCATAAAGGAATGTCCTTTCAACTTATTTTTTTAGTATATATTGATATACAGGGATATGTAAGTTGTACCTTACAGGACCAAGGTACGTAGACGTGGCGCGAAGGCGGGTGAAAACACTCTTTATCTCCTGGGGACCTGCACATAGAACATCACCCGGCCTATATGCAGTACATCTACGAGGTACCCTGCATCAATTCTCGCTAGGTCCTCGTTGACACTTTTGCCTTGGCCCGCTCAATGTCTCTGTCTTTCTGACTCTGGATTTCGGGTTTTTTACCCTTACACAACATGCGGTAAGCACATTCAGCATTTGAGTCGAGCTCTTCTTTATTGTAGATCATCTTCTTATAGTAAGCTGGGTCCGAAGGACACCAAGTAAGAAGTGGAGATTTGACGCCCTCACAGACTCTTTTATAGAGACACTCGTGAGAAATTTCCCAGAGATTGTGGTCAGACGACACACATTCGGTTCCGTTGAAGTACTCGTAGTCCACAAGAGGAAGCACCTGTCCAGATGGGTACCTAATAGACACCACTTCTGGACTTAACATCATCAACATTACGAGCCCTAATTTGTGGGTTGGCATCTCCATGGTCCTCTGACCGCTTACTGGTACCCTGACAGATAATCTGCTTGACACAGTAAGGGTCGATGCCTTTCAACAGCTGCAAAGTGTCGTACTTCTTGGACTTGTCGTACGTGCAGGAACTGGTAGCCACCTCTTCCACACATAAATTATGGTGGACACATTCGGTGGGCATGTGAGGCACGGGCAAAGCCTTGTAACTCACACACGGGAATCCGTTCCTGTCATTGACTTGCTCATTGAGAGAAAGCCCTGCTTGGGCCGTAGCGAGCAAAGCTGCATATATTGTCAAACCACTGAAGTTCTGAAGAATCATTTTGAATTACTACAAAAAAAAAACATGATGGCCCAGGGAGGCCCCTTTTATATATTTCCAGATATGACGCCTGCATATTTCAAGTACACAAAGTCGGAATCTTTGCCTGAACAGTAAAAGAGTCCCGGTACTGCATTAACTCCTGTACTGTATTCTACTGGACTGCATTTATTACCGAAATGGCAGTAATAACACTCGAACGACATAATGTTTTTTCATTGAATGCAGAGCCGTTTAACGGTAATATGGACCCCTTGTTTCGGCTGCGCCCGTGACCCCTGCCTTATTCTTTGTTTTCCTTCCATTACAATGATCCTGCATATGCAACAATGCAGGTGGGATCGTCGTCTAAAGACCCTGTTCAGAATAATGTTTGTATATTTATTTTTAACGATAAGAAGGAGGAATGTTTATTTTTGGGTTAGCGGTGGCTTGACGATTCAAAGGGAAAAAAATTCGCTTATTACCGAAACGTGTCTTTTTGAAATAGCCGTAACCTTATTGAGGCAGCATACAGGACAACTCTATACAGAAGACGATCTTCACGATCTTCATACGATCGCTAAAAAAAAAAAAAATAAACAAACACAATCATCCAATTTTGTTCTTCAACAATACAAATCCACAATAGGGCGCAGAAAAAGATCCGTGACTGAATATCACGGAAGCAAGAACAAGGGCTGCTTGTGTGCAGGCACAATAGTAACAATAAGCCATAATCAGGGGAGCTGAATCGGCAAGCGACAGATTGTTTCTTGGCGATTGTTACCGAGTAATATTAGGGGTAGTCGAATCGGGTAATAATAGCATCAAGGAGTCTTGCCAAAGTAGCATGTGTTACGGTGGTTAGTGTATTTGGTATATATTGGATCTACGCATCCGTACACCACTTATAATCGTACGATTCTTCTGCAATACATTACATTCATCGATTATGTATGTATAAGAATTTCAGATGTTGCGTGGGTGTTTCAGGTGTGTTTCAGATGCGTTTTAAGTGCGTTTTAAGTGCGTTTTAAGTGCGTTTTAAGTGCATTTTAAGTGTGTTTTAAGTGTGTTATAAGTGCGGTATAAGTGCGGTTCAGTTTCTTGGATTAGCCAACGTGTTTCAAAATAAACTTCAGCAAGCTGAGAAAAGCTTATTCCTTGTATAATACTCACACAGAGTATACCATAGCATACTACTTTACTCTGCAACGGCTAGTATACAGTGTTTTTCAAAAGTATTCAAACCAGTGCGACAAAATGTTCCGAACCAAAAAGACAGAATGGTTCAAACCACCGCGACAAAACGATTCAAACCACACTAGCAAAATTAAACAAACCAATACACGTAACCCCTAACAAGTTGGTATATACAGGATAACAAGGAACTCAGTCCAGTTCCGTCCGTTTTGAATCTTGATTGGTACTGCACAAGACTCCCAAATGTATTATATATCAGACAATCGTCCAGATTTAAGATTTCAGAACATTGTTTTCTAATGAATGTTGGTGTGAAACATTATGCCATTTGATTTAAACTGTGCGAAAGGGTACGAAACTTTCTGAATTATTTGTTTGAATCGTTTTGTCGCGCTGGTTTGAATAGTTTTGAAAAACACTATATTGTTAGATTTTATTGGTACGTTTATTGGTACGTTTATTGGTACGTTTTTTTTTTTTTTGTTTTACCTAAGTAGTCACTATTACAGTCTTTCAAAACTATTCAAACCAAGAAGACAAAACGATTCAAACCAATAATTCAAAAACTTTCGTACCCCTTCGCACAGTCTTGCAAACCAAATGGCATAATGTTTCACACCAACATTCATTAGAATTCAATATTCTGAAATATTAAATCTTAAAACTGGACTATTGTCTCATATGTACTACATTTGGGAGTCTTGCAGTACCAATCAAGGGTCACAATGGACGGAACTGAACTGGGTTCATTTTTATCCTGTATATACCAACTTGTTAGGGGTTATGTGTATTGGTTTGTTTAATTTTGCTAGTGTGGTTTGAATTGTTTTGTCGCGGTGGTTTGAACCATTTAGTCTTTTTGGTTCGAAACATTTTGTCACACTGGTTTGAATAATTTTGAAAAACACTGTATGATAAGAGGAAACTTATAGGGGCTCGTAATCGGGGCTCGTAACCGTGGAAGACTACTCTGTACTTTAATACTATTCCATACTCCACGACCACTGTACTCTAAGGTAATGGTATTATAGAGCGATCCCGGTTATGTTCCCGGTTATGTTCCCGGTTATTTATGACTTGTGTGATATTAGTATAGAGAATAGAAGAGAGGGTAGGAGAAGGAGAAGGAGAAGGTAGTAGAAAGTAGAAGGTTACATGAAATGTTATAGTATAGTATATACTCTATGCTCCACTGCTTTATGCTCTACTAATCCATTACATCTCTACACTAGTCTACACTATTCCATACCCTACTATACTATACCCTACTATACTATACCCTACTATACTATACCCTACTATACTATACCCTACTATACTATACCCTACTATACTATACCCTACTATACTATACCCTACTATACTATACCCTACTATACTATACCCTACTATACTATACCCTACTATACTATACCCTACTATACTATACCCTACTATACTATACCCTACTATACTATACCCTACTATACTATACCCTACTATACTATACCCTACTATACTATACCCTACTATACTATACCCTACTATACTATACCCTACTATACTATACCCTACTATACTATACCCTACTATACTATACCCTACTATACTATACCCTACTATACTATACCCTACTATACTATACCCTACTATACTATACCCTACTATACTATACCCTACTATACTATACCCTACTATACTATACCCTACTATACTATACCCTACTATACTATACCCTACTATACTATACCCTACTATACTATACCCTACTATACTATACCCTACTATACTATACCCTACTATACTATACCCTACTATACTATACCCTACTATACTATACCCTACTATACTATACCCTACTATACTATACCCTACTATACTATACCCTACTATACTATACCCTACTATACTATACCCTACTATACTATACCCTACTATACTATAATGTTATACCAGACTAGATGTTAGATCCAAGATGGGTTGAATACAACCCATATAGGAATTGAGCTCACTTGCCTCGTTAATCGGAAACCGATGCTACTACGCTCCTTTCGGGTTCACTGTTACTATGCCCCTTTGGCTACCTTCCAACAGACTACTTCATGGTGGCCGATTCCTTTTCTTGAAGTATCATCAACGAATATAGTTTCGATTAGGTAAATAAAGTGCCTACAAGAATCTACTACTACACTACTACTACACTACTACTACACTACTACTACACTACTACTACACTACTACTACACTACTACTACACTACTACT
>NKZI01002437.1:0-23003 GCA_002370645.1 Metschnikowia sp. 00-154.1 | reverse complement strand
TGTCAGGCATTATTGCACTGGTTCTGGAATGCCCGGTTGGCATTATGCGAAGAAGCAATGGACACTAGCAGTAGGAGCGAGTATTGGAGGAGAAGCTGTCGGACTCCCGATGGGTCGATGGCGTCAATGTTGATGACGTAATGGAGAGGAANTGTAAGTGTCAGGCATTATTGCACTGGGTCTGGAACGCCCGGTCGGCATTATGCGAAGAAGCAATGGACACTAGCAGTAGAAGCGAGTATTGGAGGAGAAGCTGTCGGACTCCCGATGGGTCGATGGCGTCAATGTTGATGGCGTCAATGTTGATGGCATAATTGAGAGGAAGGTAGTATCTATGCGCGCTGCTACGTGTAGACAAGATATACTAGTACCCTCTATGCTCACTCACTCACTAGTCACTCATTACTCACTCACTCACTAGTCACTACTTACTCACTAGTCACTGGTCACTCATTACTCACTAGTCACTAGTCACTCATTACTCACTCACTCACTAGTCACTACTTACTCACTAGTCACTGGTCACTCATTACTCACTACTTACTCATTAGTCACTCATTAGTCACTACTTACTCACTAGTCACTCGCTAGTCACTACTTACTCACCAGTCACTCGCTAGTCACTACTTACTCACTAGTCACCAGCTAGTCACTACAGTGTTTTTCAAAACTATTCAAACCAGCACTACAAAATGTTTCAAACCAGTAGGGCAAAATGGTTCGAACCACACTAGAAAAATGGTTCAAACCAATAATTCAAAAAGTTTCATACCCCTTTGCACAGTCCTTCAAACCAAATGGCATAATGTTTCACACCAACTTTCATTAAAATTCAATATAATTCTGAAATCTTAAATCTGGACGATTGCCTCATATGTACTACATTTGGGAGTCTTGTAGTACCAACCAAGAGTCAAAACGGATGAAACTGAAGTGGGTTCCTTGTGTTGGAAAATAACACCGAATAAGAGAGCGCATGGCGCTTGCAGGGCACCACGCCGCGCAGCTAGTTTCCCCAATTTGGTTATCCTGACAACAAAGGGTCAGTGAAGGCCAACTCCCAAACATATAAGGAGGCCTTTTCGACATCTTTTATTCGATAACTAATTTGAATATCTAGTGAGGGAGAAATACCAAGATGCTTCCCAAATGCTGACCAACCAGAACTCCTCGTACTGACAATGACACAGCTTCTACAGTGTTTTTCAAAATTATTCAAACCAGCGCGACAAAATGTTTCGAACCACACTACAAAATGTTTCGAACCACACTACAAAATGTTTCGAACCACACTACAAAATGTTTCGAACCACACTACAAAATGTTTCGAACCACACTAGAAAAAAGTTTCCAACCACACTAGAAAAAAGTTTCAAACCAATAATTCAAAAAGTTTCGTGCACCCCTAAGTAGTTGTTATATACAGGATCACAATGAACCCAGTCCAGTTCCGTCCGTTTTGACCCTTGATTGGTGCTACAAGACTCCCAAATGTAATACATGTTAGGTAATCGTCCAGATTTAGGATTTCAGAGTATTGAATTCTAATGAAAGTTGGTGTGAATCATTATGTCATTTGGTTTGAAAGACTGTGCGAAGGGGTACGAAACTTTTTGCTAGTGTGGTTTGTTTAATTTTGCTAGTATTGTTTGAATCGTTTTGCCGCGCTGGTTTGAACCATTCTGTGTTCTTGGTTCGAAACATTTTGTCGCTGGTTTGAATAGTTTTGTCGCTGGTTTGAATAGTTTTGAAAAACACTGTAGTTTTGTCGCGCTGGTTTCAATAGTTTTGAAAAACACTGTATCTGAAGTAAACCCTACGTAAAGTGTTTACATATCTTGATGAGACAATAAGGTCCATATCCTATATTAAGAGAGGACCTTTGGATCTTGAACCATGATTACTCTACGGCCACCTGATTCCCTAGCACAATTCCTAGCTGAGCTGGAATTATCAAATCTACACATTAGTGACCTGCACATAGTGCATCTCTCACTCAAACGCATCCAACGCCTCTACGAGTACTGTTGTACTTTGTCATCTAATAACTCATAAATTGGAAGGATTATCTCTAAACTATACTCGACCCACAACCTGGTCTCTTCTTCCCCCTTTCTTCAGTTCACCGCCCGCTCCCTTTTTCGCGGGACGTCGTTCACTCTCCGTCTATTCCTGCATATCACTGTTCATCTGTCCTGCTTACATGCAGTCACCTGGAACATGCAGTACATCAGAGATGTACTGATTCCTCATGTTCCAACAAGTACATCGCCTCCATACATGCTAAGTACTTGTTGACAAATGTGGAGATCAATTCTTTTAGAAGGCAAATATATATCTATATGACCCGTTAAGCCGGTAATATATAATGAATTTTTCTATTTAAAAATGTTTAATAAATATATATATATGAGGATTTCTGTTAGATCCACAATAGGTAGAACACTACTTATTGATACATTATGGAGCCTACGATGTCCGACTCTAGAATTGTCTACTACAAATGTCGTGACACGGCTTTTGGTCATTGTGACAATTCGGGAATCAGAGGCCCTGTTCGAATATTCCAGAACAATCCTTACCATTGTTCTGGTGGAGAGTTTTTCGATGCCACGTTTCTCTCAAAAGGTATGTAAGTCGCCCCGGTTCCTCTCTTTGAGGAACCATCAACGAATACAAGTTTAGGCAACACACGTTATAAAGAACATAACAATTTCAACTTCCTCATTCTCTCCATTTTGTAATTGTACAGTGTTTTTCAAAATGCTTCAAACCAGTAGGGCAAAATGGTTCGAACCACACTAGAAAAATGGTTCAAACCAATAATTCAAAAAGTTTCGTACCCCTTTGCACAGTCCCTCAAACCAAATGGAATAATGTTTCACACCAACTTTCATTAGAATTCAATATAATTCTGAAATCTTAAATCTGGACGATTGCCTCATATGTACTACATTTGGGACAAAAGTCTTGCAGTACCAACCAAGAGTCAAAACGGACGGAACTGAACTGGTTTCATTGTGATCCTGTATATAACAACTGCTTAGGGGTGTAAGAAACGTTTTGAATTATTGGTTTGAAACATTTTCTAGTGTGGTTTTAATAATTTTGTCAATGGTTTGAATAATTTTGAAAAACACTGTACATGCTAGGTATGAGTTACCTGCAGGACAGCGGAATGGGACAAAGGGATTAAAAAGTTCAGTACAGGAGGACGGAATTCAAGGATCCCAAAATATATAAAGAGGCCATCTCGCTCATGGTTTAGGAGTATTGATTAAGACCACAAAACAGATATTCTAATCTATATAACTAGGATAAGTTAAGAATATTAAAGAAGTATGAACACTACTGTACCAGAGTTGTTAACACTCTTAAGGAGAAACAAGCTAGCCGTTCCAATCTATGCATGTGTTTATGGACATTTTCAACACTAAGAACCCTGACTCCGTACATGCTAGGTACTTGTTGACACTAATATCATACTAAAGTTTGAATGGAACAACTCTACTAAGTCCCCGAGATGAAGTATCACCATAAGATTCTAGATATGGTTCTAATATAATTAAACCAAGTTTTTGAATAATATATCTATCATTTAATTTTAGAAATCTATTTAAGAGTTCTCCATCCGTGTGCAGCTCTGGCTCCTCGCAAGTGCCATTGAATGTTTTTTTTTTCTTGGTTACAATAGGGGCAGTAAAACCGAACAAAAAATAAATGTGATGGTTTGGAACGGTTTAACAACTTTAACAACTGGTTGAATGAACTTACCGACCATTCTTCTTTTAGCTATAAGTCTAGTAGAATCAATGGCTACATTTTGGTTGGCAGTATTTCTACTGAACCATCCAAGACACGTAAATCCCGCCTCCTCGTCTTTATACACTCCTCCCCTCTTCCTCTTCCCATTCTTCCATCTCCCCTCCTCCCCTCTTTACCCCTACCCTTGTTCACCTGCATATACCATCTACTACTATTGTTCAGAATCACCTGATCGCTTGCTATCCCTCTAACGGCATATGCGCTTACACACACGCGCGCTCCACATATAAACTCACCTCAATACTACTACACTACACTACAAAATTAGCCACTACAACACTAGCCACTACTACACTACACTACAAAATTAGTCACTACAACACTAGCCACTGCAACACTAGCCACTGCAACACTAGCCACTGCAACACTAGCCACTACAACACTAGCCACTACACCATTACTCCACTACACCAATACACCATTACTACATTACACTACCACTCCATTACCCACTTCAAAATTAGTCACTACAACATTAGCCACTACAAAATTAGCCACTGCAACACTAGTCACTACTCCACACTTCAACAAATCAAATACACTCATATTCAATGTCGCTTTTGGCTCCTGCTCAGGTGTTTGGTGGGTGTTGTCTTAATGTATACCTGCTAGAATCGTTTTTAGGCCAGGTCAGTGGCTTCAATGCAGGACCTGTGATCTCTCTAGCTCAGTTGCTTCTGGTATGTGCCACGGCAATGTACCCTATGGTTGATTTTGGGGAGCCCCAACGGTTATTTTTGAAGAAAACAAAGATCCCAATGTCCTTGCTTCTTGGAGGAGCCGTGCTCTTTTTTATCATGTCCGTATTAGGCAATTCCATCTATCTGCACGGCGTCAGTGTACCGGTCCAGATTACTTTCCGCTCCAGCAGTGTTATATTTTCGATGTTGGTGAATTACTTGTTTGGACATAAACGCTACCTGCGAGCCCAGATTGCGTCTGCAGGGCTCATGACCGTGGGTCTGTTTTTGATCATCTCCCAGCACTCGGACTTCGGCTGGGGTTTAGGCTCGGGAAACACTTCGAGGAAAACCTCTCCAGTTAGTTCCACTAGTTCGGGGAAAAGCTCTGCCTTTGGCCTTTTGCTCTTGACCCTTTCCTCGGTCCTCGGCGCTTTCCTCGGCCTCTACACCGAGAACGTCTTCGCTGCCCATGGCCGCCACTGGAACGAGGTTCTTTTCTATAATCACTTTTTATCGGTGTCGCTTCTTTTCTTGACCAAAGGCACCGAGCTCCGAACCGGAATAGCTCATATTTGGGCTTCTCTGCCTAAAATCTCGCTTTCCCTTTTAGGACACTCGGTCTCGGCCTCCAAACTGGCACTTCTTCTTGGGCTAAACTCCGTAACGCAAGTTTTTTGTGCTCGGGGTGTTAACCACTTGTCCAGTGTGGCGTCCTCATTGACGGTGACGGTTGTTTTATTGGTCCGGAAATTTGTTAGTTTGGTTATAAGTGCCGTTGTATTCCAGAACCCGTTTAATATGCAGGGCTTGGTAGGGCTGGCCCTTCTTATAGTGGGAACACTTCTCTATGCGCAGTGCTGTCAACCAAAGAAGAAAAAGAATAATTAAATACAAGTGAAAGCGTTCATTTGGAATGCAAATGGTGCATTAAACCTTAGTTTAAAGAAACATCCGTACACCAATTTGGAAAAACCTTTACATCCAAAAACTAAAAACACCCGTACACCGCCTGCATACAATCACTTTTAACATCTGCTCACACACTCTAAAGTACCAACCACATGTCCCTCCGGTTCTTCCTGGCAACGAGGCTTCTACGCCCCGTGAGGACCTTCCATGTAACTGCCCGGTGTGCAGAACCCCAACTCAACCTTTTGCCGCCGGAAAAAACTCGTAATATTGGAATAATTGCCCACATCGATGCAGGAAAAACCACCACCTCCGAAAGAATGCTCTTTTACAGCGGAAAAACCGCCAGAATTGGAAATGTTGATCAGGGCGATACAGTCACCGATTATCTTCCCTCAGAGCGTCAAAGAGGCATTACTATCCAGCTGGCAGCCATTTCTATACCCTGGAACAACCACAAAATCAACATTATCGATACTCCAGGCCACGCCGACTTTACATTTGAGGTCACAAGGTCGCTAAGAGTTTTAGACGGTGCCGTGACGATTTTGGACGCTGTTGCGGGCGTTGAGGCCCAAACACTGAAGGTATGGAGGCAAGCAGCGGACCTAAAGATCCCCCGCATCGCTTATATCAACAAAATGGACCGTCCAGGAGCTGGATTTAGTCGGACAGTTAAGGAGGTGGTTTCCCAGCTCCAGACACGTGTTGTTTGTATAAATCTTCCCTTTTTTCTGCCAAAATCCGATGGAGATATGGAGTTCCGGGGCCTAGTGGACGTGGTGCACCAGAAACTCTTGGTGTGGGACCCCCAGGATGAAACTGGACAATCCATGGTTGCTAAAGACATCAATGGGGACCTCCAGGGCTTTCCTGGGGTGTTTGAAATGCTCACAAAGAGTAGAGAGTCTATGGTGGAGACTCTAGGTGAATTGGACGACACGGTGATCGAGGAATTCTTCGAAAAAAAAGAGGATTACTTGTCTGTGACCTCGGCTACACTCCACAAAGCCATTCAAAAGGCTACGGTGGCAGGTTTGGTCACTCCTATCTTATGTGGGTCCAGCTTCAGGAATATCGGTGTTCAGCCACTTATGGATGCCGTAGTGGCTTATTTGCCCTCTCCGCTCCAGATTCCCATTCCGGAGATTACTGCATCATCAAGTCCCAAAAAAACCCGGGGAAAAAGCAAGCAAACCAAAAAACAGGGCGTCGTTCCAACGGAACTAGGCCCCAAGGGCTTAGTGGTTAACAAAAACCCCAATTTAACGTTGGCCCTAGCGTTCAAAGTCATGAGTCATCCTGCCCGGGGCACGCTTACGTTTTTCCGGGTGTACAGCGGCCGATTAGCATCCAATTCCACGGTTTTGAATACCCGAACAGGCAAAAAAATCCACTTGAAGAAGCTTATGCTCATGCACGGCGATGAGCCCGAGGAAGTGCGTTCAATTCTGGCAGGTAATATTGGAGTTGTGGCAGGGACTTATGATGAAATCACTACCGGGGATACTTTGGTCCTGCATGGAGTGACTAGTCTGAAGACGTTTTCCGGGCTCGAAACCGGCTTGAAACTTTTACCCATTGAAATCCCACCGCCTCTCTTCAACTCATCCATTGAACCTGCAACGGCAGGTGATGCCAGGTACATGAATGAGTGCATAGAAGTGCTTCTCAAGGAGGATCCATCGTTGGGAGTGCATACAGACGAGGAATTGGGCCAGACCGTTTTAAGTGGGATGGGCGAGTTGCACCTTGAAATTGCACGTGACCGGCTTGTGAACGATATGAAGGCCAATGTTCGACTTCAAGATGTGGCTGTTTCCTATAAGGAGAGTGTATGCAGGCCCGATATGTCGATTGTACGGGTTGAGCTGGAAACCGGGGATATTTTCGTGGAGATTTCGCTTGATTCGTTTGAAGGAGAAGCACATGAGTCTGCATTTGCTGAAGAAGAAGGAGCTTTTATCACGGAAATGGATAATAATGTGATTGTGCTATGTGCAGGAGCAGCAATTCCCGAAATGCATGAATTGGTGGAAAATCGGCGGTGGAAGTGTGAAGTATCTTTTGAAGAGCTCCAGGAGACGCTTTTGTCAGGGCTAGTAACGGGGCTTCAAATGGGTGGCCCCCTTTTTGGGCTTCCCCTCCATTCGTGTGTGGTACGGGTGCACCAGTGGGCGTTTCCAGCCGAAGAAAAAGAGGTGGGCGTCCAGCATTTATTGGAGGCAGGACGCAAAGTGGTCAAAAAGGCGATTTCGGAGATGTATGCCCGAAACAACGGCAGCTTTGCCATTTTGGAGCCCATCATGGACACCCGAGTCAGTGTGCAGTCCGATTTCCTAGGTGATGTGGTACATGACCTCAATTCCCGATGTCTGGCAACCATTAGCTCCATAGAAGACGATGGAGTAGACAAAATGGAGACACAGAGCTGGGCGCATGCGGAAGCGGAAAAGGTTTATGTTCCACCCGACTACACCATGAAGAACACAGGGTTCGAGTTCCGCAACAAAAAGACCATATTCGCCGAAACTCCGCTCCGTGAGATGGTGGGCTATTTATCCCGTCTCCGGTCCATGACCCAGGGCCAAGGGCTTTTTGACATGTCTTATAAGGGCATGAGAAGAGCCACTCTGAGTCGGATGAATGGGATCAAGTCAGAAATCCAGTTTTAAAGCCGGTTTTTAAATCAGTTTTGAAGCCAGTTTGAAAATAGCTGGTTTAGGGAAGAGCTGGTAACGACAGAAAAGACAATGGGAGAAATTCTTTTTCGAAATTCTGTTTTGGGGAAATAAACTCGGGGTTTAGGAGACAGATTCTGTTTCCTTTCTCTTAGGATAGAGATTTAGTCATCGATTTTGTTTTGATCCTGTTCTAGGGAAGATTCTGTTTCAGTCTGATCCTGGTGCGGGAGAAATAACTTTGATTGGGGTTGAAAGTCTGTTTCAGAAGTCTGTTTTGGGAGAATCAAATTTCCGTTTAGGACAGAAGTTCTGCACCGAATCTCTTTTAGTAGACGGATTTTGTTTAAGGAAAATGATTTTTCCTTGATTCTAGAAACTCCCATATCCGATACCGGTGTCTCGCAAAAGACTGTGCACAATGATTGTCCGTCCTCACCGTACATATACCCCTTAGCCAGCAACCCTTTGTTGGTTAAGATTCCCTTTGGGTATGGCCAATCACTTAAGAGCCGCGTGGCATATGGGCCGAGATGCTAAACAGCTGGCAACAATTGGCTGACTACACGACCCCGTGGTCAGCTATTTAAGTAGCCCCGATTCCTCCCTTTGAGAAATCATCAACGAATGCAAGTTTAGGTAATTTCGCCACAAGAACCTAGAAATAAGTATTAAAGATCCACATACTGGACGAGAAATCTTAATTGGAGCTACTCTGAGCTAATCTGAGGCTATGCTTGAGATTCAAGGTTTTCGAGTAGTCCACGTTTAAGGTTTTGAAGTGGTCTTCCTAAGGTTATGCTAGTTGTGAGGCCAAGTCTATTCACAATAGGTTTTAGTGGTTCTTCTTAGTACTTAGAGTAGTATTTCCAGTAACACCTAGGGTAGTTTCAGGTTCATTCAGGATGACCACACCCAGTGTATATGAGACTAAGGTTTCCGAGGTTTTCGAGGTTTTCGAGGTTTGGATAATTAGGGAGTTCCTCAACATTGCACCTCTAGCTGATCTTTTAGCTGCTCATTTCACCGCTTTTTTAGCTGCGCTTTTCGCTGCGCATTGTTGAGAATCCAGCGCGGGGATGGTTGCAAATAATGTAGATGAGCCCCGGTGAGGGAGGCGGGCACCCCCCCTCTTTATATATTCGCTCGGCTGCTTTTGTGGCATGTTTCATATCTGAAACATTCGCGGCTTGGTATTCACCACCCACCCCTCTTTAAATACGTACACCCCTATATAAACGCGTACACCCCTTTATAAATGCTTACACTCCTATATAAATGCGTACACACCCGAATAGGTTTCTCGTACTCAGTTTTCGGCTCATCCAGCAGATTTATTCCAGCAGATTTATTCCAGCAGATTTATTTGAACCAATTCATTGCAGTCAATTTATTCCAGCAGACGTATTCCAGAAATTTACTTCAGCAGATTTACTTCAACAGATTATGACCCAAGTTTTCCCTACAATCTTACAAATTAATTCCATTAAATAAGAATTTGCTTTCTTAAAATCTAGAAAGCACCAAACTACGTGAACCATGTATGATACTGAACAAGATCCTCGAAACGAGGATGTAATGCTTCGTGTTTTGCACGGTATTAGTCAGTCTGGGATATATGTCATTGAAATACCAGAGCAAAGCTATGATGAACTTGGCTTTGAATTTGAGCCTGAAGCCTTCCAAGAAACAGGTCCAATATACGGAGATGTAATGGTTTAGACCTTTTCAGGTTCCTTCCCTCTTTAGTTTTTTTTTCCCAAGCAATACTGGGAATACAGACTTGTCTGAATCTGAATATTTTGGTAAGGACTGGGATAAAACCATTTGATACTCACATGAGGTGGATCGCCAAAATTGATTGAACTTTTCTGCCAACGGCAGACCTGAGAGGCTTAGTGTGGCCAATGCACTGTTTGCAGAAAGCTGATTATCCGAAGAAGCACTGTTCTCCGCTTTGGATAAGCCTGCTGCCCACTCCACAATACACTTTTCCATATAAAACAACTCATTGGCTCGCACATTTTTGATATTTTCTTTAAGATGGCAATCCGGGGTAATACTGGCTCATAACCCAGTACCATCGTTGGTGATGTTCAAGGTACGAGTGGCTACTGTCTGTCTGGTGCAATGGTCAGGATATGACTTACAGACAAGAGTAACTGTGGAAGTGAAACAGAGATTTGGATCAACCATCGACAGCTTTAAGCCATGCCATTTGTTAAGTTATTATAAATCATGAGAATTTTTGTTTTGACCTTTTTGATTTGAAGAGATCTGTCAGATTGTCAGATTGTCAGATTGTCATGTGTCAGATTGTCAGATAGTCAGATAGTCAGATCATTTTTTTGCTGGTTATATCTGACCTATAATTTCTGATACCTTCTCCAGATTCAGACTTTGCGGGTACTTATCAATACGGATCCCAATGAACTGGTAGTTTCGGTGGTTGGGTTGGTTGAGCTAATCCTAAATCATCTGAGTCAGCATTCGGCATCGACATCAAAGGTCGAAGGAGAAATGGTGTGCGACAGTTAGAAAAGATACAGCAGCAGGAACGGCTGTATCAAGATGTTCAAAAACAATTCATGAGCTTTGGGATGAGGCAGAGATATACGAATGTACTTGTTGAAGAGGCTGGTGATGACGAAAACGTGCATTTTATTGACCTGTCACTGCATCTAGACCCACAAACCGAGTTGAACCATATCACTATGACATGACTATGACATGACTATGACATGACTATGACATGATTGTCACTTTGTCACGATATGTGCTCTACATTGATCATCAACACATGTTGTGCTTGCCAATGCTCACCAGTGTGAGGCTGACTACTACAATGTCCCACAATCACATACAATTCTGCACCAGAATTCTTTTTTTTAAAAGGGAACAATCATGGGAGCTACACTATTTACACTTCTTCAAAGTGTTATAAACGTATGGTGTAATGGTGTGATGTTAGATCTCTATGATAAATGGGAGTGAAGGTCATTTATTGACTGCAAATACTCACGAGTTATTAACAATGAGTCAGCAATCCTGCTTCGTTCTTTCCTTGAAACATAATGTATGCAGGCAAGTTTATTTCATCAAAGAAATTGCACCCTGTTTGACTATCCCCTCTACTATTTTCAAGCCCTTTTCCAAGCCTGAAATACAATATGTCTCAGTCTACACTATGAAACATAGTGGAGTCGCGGAATCTGGGGTTGCGGTCGTGCGGCGCCCAGTGCACTATATAAGTGCCTCGTCAACCTTTACTTCCCCACCATGTCCCAAACTTCCCCCCAATCCGTCACGCCCCCGGTTAAAGAGGCTACCGAGATAGACCACGATGGCGGGTCACATGCGCAGCCTGATGTTGTAATTTCCGAATCAGCAGACCCTCTCAGTGCCGAGATATCCCTCACTTCCCCCTCGTCGTCTCCCCCCTCGTCCTCGCTGTCGTTTGTGCCCGTAGATCCCCAAAAAGACGCCATCCAGCTTATCAATGAAGATAAGAACTTTAACAAGAACATCCTCAACTATATCCGGTCGCATAATGACTCCGAAAACCACCGCATCATCTCAGTTTTTGGGTCCCAGTCCACAGGAAAGTCCACGCTTCTTAACAATTTGTTCAATACCAATTTTGGCGTCATGGACGAACAAAACCGCCAGCAAACCACCAAGGGAATCTGGCTAGCTCAGAGCCCAGGCGTCAATTCCAACTTCAAACAAGCCCTGGGCAAACCCGACCCCGTTGGCTCCGATATCTTGGTCATGGATGTGGAGGGTACCGATGGCAGGGAGCGGGGCGAAGACCAGGACTTCGAACGTAAGGCTGCACTTTTTGCGCTTGCCACCTCGGAGATCTTGATTGTCAATATCTGGGAGACTCAGGTAGGCCTTTACCAGGGTGCCAATATGGGGTTGCTCAAGACGGTGTTTGAGGTCAATTTGTCGCTTTTTGGCAAGTACAAAACAAACGTCGATGGCCAGAAACCTTCCGACCACAAGGTGCTCTTGTTGTTTGTGATCCGTGACCATTTGGGGGTCACGTCCAAGGACTCCTTGGCCACTACCATTACCCAGGACCTCTTGAAGATATGGGACTCGTTGAGCAAGCCGGCTGAGTGCGAGCATTTGGCTTTCTCCGACTTCTTCGACTTGGCCTTCCATACTTTGGCCCATAAGGTCTTGCAAAATGATAAGTTCTTGGCTGACATCCGGCTTTTGGGCGATCGTCTTGTGGACCTGCATACCAACGACTACCTCTTCAAGCCCAACTACCACCACGACATTCCCATTGAGGGCTGGACCATGTATGCGGAAAACTGCTGGGATCAGATTGACAACAATAAGGATTTGGATTTGCCTACGCAGCAGATCTTGGTGGCTAAGTTCAAGTGTGACGAGATTGCTGCTGCTTGCTATGATGATTTCCTCGTGGGCTTCGAATCCATCATGGAGGCTTCTACCCAGGAAATTGCCCAGGAGGCCCAATTGACCGTTCATCCGGACGTGGCTGGCTATAAGGAAATTGGTGGAGTGTTGGTGGAGGCACGTGAAAATGTGTTACTGTCGTTTGACCACTTGGCATCCCGTTACAACCAGTCTGTATACGAGCAAAGACGTCTGCTTCTTGGGGAAAAGGTCAACCTAAAACTCCAGGAGGTGGTGGCATTGTATGCAAAGCAAATGCTCCAGATTGCTGTCACTCTGCTCTCTGCTGGCTTCAGCAAGAAGGTCAAAACCGGCACCTTCAGCCAACACTCCAAAACTGTGGTGGATGACGTCACGACCAAGTTCGCTCAGGCTTTGGCATACTTATCGTTGAGTGGACAAATCAATACCAACGAGTATGCACAAACATTGGAAGTAGAGGTGGCCAAGATCCTCCAGAAGCAGCAATTGGTGGAGCTTAATGCCATGGTGGCCAAGTTCGCTAAGAAGCTCGATACTACGCTCGTGACCAAGTTCAATGACGAGATGGCAAACCCTACGAAGGAGATGTGGGACCATATTTTGGACACGTTCAAAGAGTACCGCAAGCAGTTCTTGAGCAATTACCCCAATGTGGAAGGAATTCCTGACTTTGGAGTGGATGCAGAGCCCCAGACCTATAAGAACACTCTTAATGTCTTAGATATCAAGGCATGGGAGGTTCTTAGCTCTGTAACTCACAAGTACCTCTCCAAGGGAAGCATCCTTAACATTTTGAAGGAGAGATTCGACGATAAGTTCCGGTACGACGAAAACGGCATGCCTCGTCTCTACCAGAATGCCAAGGATTTAGATGTGAGTTTCGCCGAGTCCAAGGAGTATGCCATGAGTGCATTCCCAATTCTCAATACGGCACGACTTGCCAACGGGGAAGAAATCGAACCGGAGCGTGACTTGAATAACAGACGTTTGAAAAAGCGGTATGCAATCGTGAAACACGAAGAAATTAATGACAACAACGACGGAAATGACGATGACGATTCCGATAGCGATGATGACGAGATTCCACGCAAATTCGCCGAGATTTTGACTCCAGCAGAGAAATCTGAAGTGGTTACCAAGTTCAAGAAGGAAACCGATGCCAAGTACGTGGAGACGAAGCGGTCGATTATCCAACACGTGACACAGATTCCATACTACATTTACTTATTGATAGTGGTGCTCGGGTGGAACGAGTTCATGGCAATCTTACGCAACCCATTTTTCTTTACGTTGTTGTTGGTGTTGGGTGCAGGAACGTACATCATGTACCAGATGAAGCTTTTGGGACCTGCCATCACGGTTGCGCAGCGGGCCATAGACGAGTCGTTGGTGGTGGGCAAGCAGAAACTCCTTGAGTTTTTAGAGCCCCCTGTGCACAAGCAAGCCAACAGACCAGCTGATAGATCTTCAGATGCAGGAGAGGAAATTGAAATGACGGATTTGACGCCAGAGGACAAGTGAATTGGGTTAAGTGAATTGTGATAAGTGAGATTTGAGATCAATAGATGCGAGATCAATGAGATTTGAGAACAATATGATTTGGGTCACGTGAGTATATCAGCACGTGACGCCAGGTGCGGCACACGTGACTTGTGCTAACACGCGCAGGCAAAATGCAACGTGTTCGCGCATGCAACCTTGTATTGGAGTTCAGGGACGCCGAAGTTGACGTCGCTAAGCCAAATTTGAGGCACCGCACTGCATGCAGCCAGTACTATCGGCAACCGTGCGCATACCAAGCAAGCAGGCTGGGAGTTTGAGAGCTAATAATAAAGTTCAAGAATGGAAAAAGAACAAGGGAGAGAAATGCAATTGGCAAAGTCTGGAATTGGAGTTCATTCAAACGCAATTTCAAAGTCATTGGTCATTGGTTATTTTGAACTGAACCACCGAAGCTTGGATCAAGTTCGGTGAATGTGTCAGAAGCAGAGATCAAATATTGAGATTTCATTGAAATATTTTGATGATATTATTTTTATGATATTATTTTTATGATATTATTTTTATGATATTATTTCGATGAATATTTGATTTCTTGATGGAATATCCCATAAAATACTTTATGAGATTTTAATGGGTTTCATTGATCATGGGTTCGTTGATGTTATATTGAAGAGAAATGTCAGGAAGACAAATGAGGCGATGAAAGTGAGTGACAAATAAGACGATGAAAACGAGTGAGGTGGTGAAATGAGGTGACAATCAAATGTTAGAGATGGAAATACTCTACTGGGAAATTTTTAAAGACATGACCGAGAAGAGATTTCCAAAAACCCCACAATTCAAAGGCTAATTCAAAGGCTAATTCAAAGAGCAATTTAACATCCGATTCATTCAATTAATGTTAAATGGATGTTTTTGTCTTTTTTTTTTGATTGTCTTTGATTGTTTTTGATTATTGATATTGATTCACCGATTCATTGATGCACTCAAAAGTTGGGTGGAAGGGCAGGGCTTGACGTTGACGTGGAGTCCCGTGCTGGGGTGGCCTGCACGCACCCAGGTTGCAAGCGCGAGGTTTCATTGACGCCTTTTGGGGAGGTACCATTTTTTGTGCCAGACCGGCTCGCTTTTATTTTTTCCGCGTCCCAAATGTAACCTCTCCACACGCTGCATCCGGGGTATATAAGTCTGCCATTTGCTCTCTATTACAATCACACCAAACACTTACACCAAACAATTACGTCAACACAATTACGTCAACACAATTACGTCAACACAATTACGTCAACACAATTACGTGGACACAATCACGAACATAATCACGAACATAATCACGAACCCAATCACTTGAACACAATCCCGACCTCAAACTCGAACACGTCCACAATCACACAAGCACGAACTCGAACACAATCACGTGAACACAATCACACCTTCCTACATACATCCATCCAATCACATTACATACCATTCCACCCCAATACAACTAGTACCGCCAATTGCGAGAATTACAGCCATCTTTGTGCCATTTGCCATCGTTTGCCACTGATCTTGCCCATAATCTTGCCCTGAACGTTTGCTATATATAGCCAGCCAAGGCATACCCTCAACCAGTCACTGTACAATCACAGAGAATCTCAGAGAATCACAGAGAATCTCAGAGAATCTCAGACAATCACAGACAATCACAGACATCAAGAGTATACAGAACTGTGAATCTGTCATTTTGTCATTGTCAAGGAGTACCAGTGATTTCATCCAAGCCAATTCACAAACTACAATTATCAGTGGCTGTCATTCTGAACCACTAAACAGTTTGTGTGTGATTTTGTCCATCACTTAAGTATTGACTAACTCCGGGATCATCTACTAATTCTAAAGTTGTAACCGATTTGAGAATTTGGGAATATATCAATTTTTTGCTGTCAATTTTGTGTTGTCAATTTTGATTTGTCAATTTTTAATTTTTTGATTTGTCAATTTTGTTTTGTCAATTTTTAATTTGTCAATTTGAGATTCTGGGTTGATCTTCCCTTACTACCAGTGTTAGTGAAGAACCTCAAAATTTTCTCGCAGTGTTAGTGAAGAAACTTAGAATTTAGTTGCAGTTTCAGAATCTCAGTTCCTCACTTTCTCATTTTGTCAGGAGTCCTAATTGTGCCTCATTCTCACTGTCTCATTCCCAGTGACTCCTTCTCTGACATTCTCACTGTGTCGTTTTAACTGTGATTCTTAGTCTTACTCCCAGTGCATTCTGAGAGCTATATTCTGAGAGCTAGAAAGTCACTGTCTCGTTTTCAGTGCCTTCTGAGCTACATTCTGTGCTAGAGTACCTGGTCATTGACTGTATTGGAATGGACGATAAGGTGCTTAGCGACGTGTCGCTTGCTCTGAGCACATCTTCGCCGATGTCTGAACTCGAAACCCACGATATTCTCTCACATGCCCTTGTGGACTTCTCCCGCAATGTCAATGGGCTCAAGTTGCCTGTGTATGCGGACCAGGTGACGGACTCGTTTGAAGAGGCGCTTGGCGTGGGGTCGGAAATCACCATGCTTCCCAATTATAGTATCAATCCTTCGGGATATGAACATGGCGATTTTCTTGTGGTGGACTTGGGTGGCTCTACTTTACGAGTCGCCGTGATCTCCATTGCGCCAGTGAATACTCTGAATACTCTGAATTCAGAGACCCCAAAATCAGACATCTCAAAATCAGACACCTCAAAATCAGAGGAGACCCCCGGGAGAGGAGACCGTATCTCCATTGCCGTGCTGAAGAAATGGACCGTGGAAAACTCCTTCAAGACTGTGGATAAAAACTTCTTTATATGGATCGGCCAACGCATCTACGAAACCTTGTGCCTGCAGTCAGTGATTAGTATGGACTCGGTGATCACCACGGGAATCACGTGGTCGTTCCCTTTGGCTTCTACTGCTTACAATTCCGCCAATATCCTCCATATGGCCAAAGGATACGAGGTCACGGATGAAGTGCATGGCCATGATCTTAAACACTTGTTAGAGTCTACTTTGTGGCAGAAATATGGCGTCCGGGCCAATGTGCAGTCCATCATCAATGACTCGCTAGCTGTATATTCAGCGGCCCGTTTTCTCGATTCCAATACTGTCATGGCGTTGGTTTTGGGTACGGGTTTCAATGTCTGCTGCCAGTTGCCATCTTCGGCCAAAATCGCCCTGCACAAACTCATTGGCTCCGAACCCTCGGTCTTGTTCAATACAGAAACGTCTCTTTTTGGGCTGAACTTGTGCATGCCATTTTCCACCAAATACGACCAAGAGATCGACCTGCGCTTTGGCCTTTCGCCTGAAAAGTCCCCCCTCTTGCATTTCTCCCCTCACATGACCACGGACCCCAAAACCAATACTCTTTTCCAGCCCTTTGAGCTTTTGACCTCTGGCAGGTACTTGCCCGAATTGGCTCGGTTGGTATTGGTGGAGATGGTGGAGCACAAGGAGATATTCAGCAACCAGAAAAACTTTGGACTTCTCTCTACGCCTTATGAAGGTTTTTCTGGTGAGTTGATGTGCTATATTGCCGAGTGCAAAAATAATAGCGAGATTGCACGCAAGTTGGAGGCGTGCTTTGCATGGACACTAGGGCTGGTGGAACCCTCGGATGTGGTCAACCTCCAGCTCTTGGTCAATAGCATCATCAGGCGACTGGCATTTATTGTGGCCATCGCCCTCGTGGCATCCATCAAGCTTTTGGTGCGTCATAACGGCATAGTTGATAAGAACATTTCCATAGGTTATGTTGGTTCGGTCATGGAGTACTTTGTGCAATTGCGGAGCATGGTGGCAGGGTTTATCAATGGGTGTGAAGATATCAAAGCTATGGGCGTGAGTGTACGGATCCAAGGTGTTGAGGAGAGTTCGGTGGTGGGGACTGCTATTGCTGCAGCCAGCCGTTCTTGTCACCCGAGTTGATTAGATCACCAACATCAAATCAAAATCAAATGTGGTTACCAATTAAGAAACCAACATCAAATCAAAATCAAATCTGGTTACCAATTAAGAAACCAACATCAAATCAAAATCAAATCTGGTTACCAATTAAGAAACCAACATCAAATCAAAATCAAATCTGGTTACCAATTAAGAAACCAACATCAAATCAAAATCAAATCTGGTTACCAATTAAGAAACCAACATCAAATCAAAATCAAATCTGGTTACCAATTAAGAAACCAACATCAAATCAAAATCAAATCTGGTTACCAATTAAGAAACCAACATCAAATCAAAATCAAATCTGGTTACCAATTAAGAAACCAACATCAAATCAAAATCAAATCTGGTTACCAATTAAGAAACCAACATCAAATCAAAATCAAATCTGGTTACCAATTAAGAAACCAACATCAAATCAAAATCAAATCTGGTTACCAATTAAGAAACCAACATCAAATCAAAATCAAATCTGGTTACCAATTAAGAAACCAACATCAAATCAAAATCAAATCTGGTTACCAATTAAGAAACCAACATCAAATCAAAATCAAATCTGGTTACCAACTAAGAAACCACCATCAAATCAACATCAGGTCCAGTCACCAATTAAGATCAGATTATACTAAAAAGGTACATCCAACCAGATAAGGTGATTAACGATTAAAATGGATTGGTCAAGGTCTAGGCTTAAAGCTGATAGGCCTGGGATGATGGTATACGAAGAAGCCGGTCTGGCCTAGGAGCATCTCGTCGTGACTGCAACGTATATAGAATAACATACAGATGTCGAGTCTAACATGGTGACAGTTAGTTATAGTCAGTAGAGTAAGGACAGTGTAAAGTTAGTTATAGTCAGTGATAGTCAGTGATAGTCAGTGATAGTCAGTGATAGTCAGAGTTAGTTATTACTTGCAAAATGTTGTCATAAGGTGGGACTCTATCTTCTCTCAGTAGTGTAGGAATACCATCAACTACTTAGAGGACCATGTCTGAGTACAGACGAACTCTAGTATCCTAACCACTGACTACTACACTTATAGCTACTAAGAGCTACTAACTACTACTGGTTACTGACTACTACTGGTTACTGACTACTACTGACTACTGACTACTACTGACTACTGATAACTGAAAACTATGACTATTGAAAACTATGACTACTGAAAACTATGACTACTGAAAACTATGACTACTGAAAACTATGACTACTGAAAACTATGACTACTGAAAACTATTGACTACACCTAGAGTGACCTTCCAACAGTTTCATGAAGGATTAATTCATAGTAATAGTACTATTCCTACACTGTCAGTCACCTAGGTCTAAAAGCTAAGGTATTTGCATTCACTTATACTTGAGTAAGATCAACTTTACCAAGCGCAGAAGCACATGACAGTACATAGTATTCATAGTAGCTCATAATGAAGATGGTATAAGCAAAGAACTATGTAGTAGACTGGAATGGGACATAAATTTAATATCAGAATTGACGTTAATAAGACATCACAAAAGGTATTAGTTTATCATTATATGGAGTATTATCACAGTAATCTGTGTGTACTGATTAGTGAGTAGTAAGTCATTATTAGTCTGTCTGTGGTCTGTAGTCAATATTATTTCAAACTACTATCTCTGTTACATCCCCTGCCTATGGATGTATTATGAAGCCTACTCTGTCCGATCGTAATAATGGTCATTCCAAACGCTGTCAATAAAACAATCCTTACCATTGTTCTACAGGAGAGTTTTTCGAATGCCACGTTTTCTCTCAAAGTTATATAAGCCGCTCTGGTTCCTCTTCTTGAGGAATCATCAACGAACATAGTTGTATATTTTAGGCCTAAATGTATTAAAGAATATAACAATGTATAAGTAAATATTCATTCGACTCAGTCTCTGTATTGGTATCTTTCTCTGTATGGCGAGAAAATACAACATCAGCAAAAAGTCGTAGACCATAGTATAGTCTTAGTATAGTATAAGCAGTAGTCTTAGTATAGTATAAGCAGTAGTCTTAGTACAGTCTAAGCAGTAGTCTTAGTATAGTATAAGCAGTAGTCTTAGTACAGTATAAGCAGTAGTCTTAGTACAGTATAAGCAGTAGTCTTAGTACAGTATAAGCAGTAGTCGCACAGTGTAGTCAGTAGTCACATTAAAGTATAGTCATGATATTCGTAATACTCATAGTAATTGTAAAACTCATAGAGTGATTTTCAAAACTATTCAAACCAAGAAGACAGAATGCTTTGAACCGAGAAGACAGAATGGTTCAAACCACACTAGCAAAATTAAACAAACCAATAATTCAAAAAGTTTCGTACATTCCTAATAAGTTGTTATATACAGGATAACAAGGTATAGACTACTTAACTCCTCATATGCCCTTAACTCGGGCACGTCAGGTGGTCCTTGTTGAGCTTTACTGTACACTCTGTCGAAGCGTGGAACAGTTATGTCGTTGCTCGCTAATAACTCTAAGAGTTTTGGTACAGTTGTAGTCATTGCTGAGGCTTTGATCGTGTTAGGTGTGTTACAGTTTTGTAGTAGAAGGTCCGTAGTATTGTCAATATTCGGATACCCCTCAACCAAGAGCGCTATCCCCTCTATATATATACCCCTTCCTTACATTCCTTCTTCTCACACCGGAATTGTATGTATACATTGTCCTAGAGTCAAACCTGACTCTCTCTGACAACAATAGCCGGTTGTAATGTTAGTTTCCACTCAAACGCCGAGGCCTGCAGGTGATACCTCACCTGCATCCAAATGTCAGCACATCTTGCATGTTCAACAGTCCTTTCAATAGCCATGGAGTGCAATCTAGAGGACTGTACTTATTGGTAAACATAAAGTTCATAGTCTCATCAAGATATATGTACAGTGTTTTTCAAAATTATTCAAACCAGTGCGACAAAAAGTTTCGAACTAGCGCGACAAAATGTTTCAAACCAATTCAAAAAGTTTCGTACACCCCTAACCAGTTGTTATATACAGGATAATAAGGAAACCACTTCAGTTCAGTTCAGTTCAGTTCCATCCGTTTTGACCCTTAATTGGTACTGCAAGACTCCCAAATGTAGTTTATATGAGGCTATCGTCCAGATTTAAGATTTCAGAGTATTGAATTCTAATGAATGTTGGTGTGAAACATTATGCCATTTGGTTTGAAAGGATGTGCGAAGGGATATGACACTTTCTGAATTATTGGTTTGAATAGTTTTGAAAAAGACTGTATATGGCAGGTAGGAGGCAGGTAGGAGGTTGGTAGGAGGTTGGTAGGAGGCCGTTAACAATGTCAATGTTTCGTGTCAGGCAAAGAGGTTTTATAATACCACAATAGGTAATCACTACCTAAGATATACAAATATGAGCACTGATCCTGATAAGGTATGCGATAGCGTGGCCGGCATTGGCCGGAATTGGCTAGAGTTGGCCGGAATTGAGGGCCGCGGCCGGATTTGTCCAACTACAGGACCTCCAAAAGTCCACTACTAAAACCATTTTAGCTAAAATAAAATATACATTGAGAAGTCCGGAATTCTAGGATTCCAGCAAACCTACTTTTTTTTCAACACGATTAAAAAAAGGTCGTTTGCGTTGGGCCTTTTTCTGCTGAGGTAGCCTGGTGTACGGGTGTGGTTTGGACCCATTGAATCTCAATTCCGAGGTCGAGGTCCCACACTCCATTAAACATCTCCTGAGAAATACTTACCACAGTCACCTATCCAAAAGGTGTATTTACCAACAAAGGTGTATTTCTCCTAAAGAAGCAGGGGCGGAGTGCTGTCGAGAGATCAGTAAACGTAAGCCCAATCACATGATGGGTCGTTTGAGTCCCATATTGTTAGATTTCTGTTACGTCAAGTACAGTGTTTTTCAAAAGTATTCGAACAAGCGCGACAAAATGTTTTGAACCAAGAACTCAGAATGATTCAAACTACACCAGCAAAATTAAACAAACCAATAAACATAACTCCTAACCAGTTGTTATATACAGGATAACAAGGAACCCAGTCCAGTTCAGTTCAGTTCCGTCCGTTTCGACCCTTGATTGGTACTGCAAGACTCCCAAATGTAGTACATATGAGGCAATCGTCAGATTTAAGATTTCAGAGTATTAAATTCTAATGAATGTTGGTGTGAAACATTATACCATTTGGTTTGAAAGGATGTGCAAAGGGGTACGAAACATTTTGTCACACTGGTTTGAATAATGTTGTCACACTGGTTTGAATAATTTTGTCGCGCTGGTTTGAATAGTTTCGTCGCGCTGGTTTGAATAGTTTTGAAAAACACTGTACTTAAGGAGTTACACAAGAGCTGTTTCTGGTGGGTCTGGGAGTAGAGGACATCTTTGTATGTTCCTCTGAGACGATATTCTGATTGATTAATTTAACACTAGGATTATGGATTATGGCAAGAGTCCTAAATTATATAGTCTAGGAACTCTGCTAGACTTTCAGTCTTTTACTGAAGCTAAAGCTTCTTCAACATATTTCATGCTGGAGCTAAACCTTCATCAAGATTCACCAAACTAAGGCGAAGCACACTGTACTTTCAAAGAGCGCGCCTTCCATTTCTGGAATGATCAGTCATTGCTCACTCTCAACACAGGGTGTACGGGTTTATCTTAGGGGTGTTAAGTTCCGTCCGTTATGACCTTTAATTGGTAGTGCAAGACTCCCAAATATAGTACATATGAGGTAATCGTCCAGATTTAAGATTTCAGAATATTGAATTCTAATGAATGTTGGTGTGAAATATTATGCCATTTGGTTTGAAAGACTGTGCGAGGGGGTACGAAACTTTTTGAATTATTGGTTTGTTTAATTTTGCTAGTGTGGTTTGAACGATTCTGTCTTCTTGGTTTAAACCATTTTGTCGCACTGGTTTGAATAGTTTTGAAAATCACTGTAGTAGGAGTGATACTCATAGTAGGAGTGATACTCATAGTAGGAGTGATACTCATAGTAGTTGTAGTACTCATAGTAGTTGTAGTACTCATAGTAGT
>NKZI01002435.1:0-17215 GCA_002370645.1 Metschnikowia sp. 00-154.1 | reverse complement strand
GACCAGGTTGTGGGTCGAGTATAGTTTAGAGATAATCCTTCCAATTTATGAGTTATTAGATGACAAAGTACAACAGTATGCAGACAAGTGAGATACGTACATGCTCGAGATGAATTGGACCTGCAGACTTTTGTTGGACAATAGGGCTGCGTGGATCCAGGACAATAGGGATGTTCTGATCTTTGACAACCAAAATAGTATAAGAGGAGCAAAGGCCCCGTCTTAGCTCTTTGGTCTTGTAAGGTACAACTTACATATTCCTGTATATTAATATATACTAAAGCACAAGTTGAAAGTAGTGTAGTAGTGTAGTATTAGTAGTAGTATAGTAGTGTAGTATTAGTAGTAGTATAGTAGTGTAGTATTAGTAGTAGTATAGTAGTGTAGTATTAGTAGTAGTGTAGTATTAGTAGTAGTGTAGTATTAGTAGTAGTGTAGTAGTGTAGTATTAGTAGTAGTGTAGTATTAGTAGTAGTGTAGTAGTGTAGTATTAGTAGTAGTAGTAGTGTAGTATTAGTAGTAGTGTAGTATTAGTAGTAGTGTAGTATTAGTAGTAGTGTAGTATTAGTAGTAGTATTAGTAGTAGTGACCACTAAAAATAAAATGACTACTTTACTGGCTCTCAACACTATACTTACAGACTGATAGGAAACTAAGATTATTGTTGGTCTGCATATTGTGGATGTAGTGGTCTATTGTGGATATTTGGAGTAGCTTACTATCATGAGTGGCGTTGGAAAGACTTTGCATTCCCATTAGTTTTTGGTCTCTGCATTACACGAGTACAAAGAAATGAATTAAAGGAACAATGGTCTCAATTTGATAACAGAGAGAAGGGGAAGTAGTATTAGTAGTGTAGTAGTAGTGTAGTAGTAGTAGTACAGTATTTTCAAAATTATTCAAACCAGTGTGACAAAATGTTTCAAACTAGCGCGACAAAATGTTTCGAACCACACTAGAAAAATGTTTCAAACCAATAATTCAAAAAGTTTCGTACACCTCTAACCAGTTATTATATACAGGATGACAAGGAACCCAGTCCAGTTCAGTTCAGTTCCGTCCGTTTTGACCCTTGATTGGTACTGCAAGACTCCCAAATGTAGTACATATGAGGCAATCTTCCAAATTTAGGATTTCAGAGTATTGAATTCTAATGAAAGTTGGTGTGAAACATTATGCCATTTGGTGTGAAAGGATGTGCGAAGGGGTACGAAACATTTTGTCACACTGGTTTGAATAATTTTGTCACACTGGTTTGAATAATTTTGTCGCGCTGTTTGAATAGTTTTGAAAAACACTGTAGTAGTAGAAATAGTTTCAACATATGTTTCAGTATATATTAATATACAGGGGTATGTAAATAGCACCATACAAGACCAAAGTCTGTAAACGTGTCGCGAAGGCAGGTAAAAACCCTTCACCTGCCGTGTTGAAAAACGGTAACAAGATGAACGCGCTCAGTATCCCAATTGGCTTGCAGGGATAGCGCGGTAACAAGCACCTGTTCTTCATATGCACCTGTGGTTACCATAACCACTTGGTGCCGTGAAGTTAAACCTCCCACATATATATAAAGGAGTCTAGACCATATTCATCTTTTAAGTAACTGAATCAAATATCATGTGTCTGGGACATACCAAAAGATGTCTAANTTTAAGTAACTGAATCAAATATCATGTGTCTGGGACATACCAAAAGATGTCTAAAAAGACCAGACCCACCAATACTTCAATGGACACTGACAACTCTACATCTTCTTCTTCTCTTGAAGTAAACACCCCTCAAGTGTTTACATACCTTGATGAGACTATGAGGACAGTGTCCCTCAGTAACTGTCTACTGGACATCATACCATGGTTAATCTATGGTCCACCTGGTGCCGCAACTATCGTTGCGAAAGATGCGTTATCTAATCTACATGCCAGACGCCTGCACGTAGCACATCACTGGCTTGTATGCAACACATCCACGAAGTACTGTGACTCCGCACATGCTAGGTACTTGTTGACAAGTCGTAATAGTAGTAGTAGTAATAGTGGTAGTGATAGTAGTAGTGATAGTAGCAGTAGTATAGTAGCAGTAGTATTAGCAGTAGTATTAGCAGTAGTATTAGCAGTAGTATTAGCAGTAGTATTAGCAGTAGTATTAGTAGTAGTATTAGTGGTAGTAGTAGTAGTAATAGTAGTAGTAATAGTAGTAGTAATAGTAATAGTAGTAGTAGTAATAGTAGTAGTAGTAATAGTAGCAGTAGTAATAGTAGCAGTAGTAATAGTAGTAGTAGTAATAGTAATAGTAGTAATAGTAGTAGTAATATAATAGTAATCAAAATATGGCTCGTCCTTAATGGCTGTAGCAACAGTAGTAGTGGTAATACAATCCTGTATAAGTGTCACTCTAGAATTACAATTAGTATTAAGAAAGCAGTGGTATTAATTAGTGTACAGAAGCAATTTTAGGAAAGGTAGTAATCATGCAATACTAGTAATGGTGGTAATTAAAGTAGTCGTATCATTGGGATGGCATAATGTCACAGTACTAGAGATGGAATGTTAGTCAGTGTTAGTCAGTATGATATTATTTAGTAGTAATCAGTAAGAGTCAGTATATCATTCATTCCAGAACCACGAGAAAGTATTTAGGAGTGTTTAGTTGTTTCAGCCAGCCAATGCTGTAAAAGGACACTGTGGTTCTATGTGCAGGTGAAGATATGAAGGTATGAAGGTATGAAGGTATGAAGGTATGAAGGTACCACAGCCAGAAGTAAGGTACATTAGTATAGATTAAATGTGTGTAATAATGAATATAGAAATGTGTAGGGTCCTGTTGGTACGTCCCGTACTCTGTTCATTATGTTCATTTGCTGATGATTCTCTAGAAGGAAGAATCGAGCTACTAAGTAGTTGACAGTCTGTATAGTATTTTCTGTATTGCAGTGCTACTAATACAGGTTCTAGTGAGAACATAATAGTAGTGGGAACGTAGTAGTGGTCTACCAGTGATGGTAGTAGTGGTAGTAGTAGCAGAAGTAGTAGAGGTAGTAGAGGTAATAGAGGTAATGGGTATGGGTATACTATCCCTATCAGTATTATAGTGGTAGTATTTAGTGGTAGTATTATAGTGGTAGTATTATAGTGGTAGTATTATAGTGGTAGTATTATAGTGGTAGTATTATAGTGGTAGTATTATAGTGGTAGTATTATAGTGGTGGTATTATAGTGGGACTTGTGCTCTATTAGAGGTACTAGTAGTGACAGTAGTGACAGTGGTAACAGTGGTAACAGTAATAATAGTAGTAACAGTAGTAACAGTGGTAACAGTAATAATAGTAGTAACAGTAGTGATAGTGGCACTGTTAAAAGTCTATTAGTATGATCAGCAATAACTAATGCTAATATCGTATACAAATTGTACTCCAATATACAGTCCATATAACCACATCAATTATTGGGTATACTTTAGTTGAGACTATGCTCCCATGCTATGAAACAAACTTGTGTGGGCCTGTATATAAGCTATCGCATCTCGCATTTCCAACCACTGATTACGGCGCTCTATTTCCGGCCCGGATTCAGTTGCAAAGCCACAAAAAAAACCATTTGCATTTTGAAAAGTTTGGTTACAGAAACCATAAGAGAAGCTGCGTGACTCTGCATTCAGGTTATAAAGTTGAAGTACTGCATCCAAAAAACCTGCCAAAAATCTGTCCAAAACCTGTCCAAAATATCTCCAGTCTCCATACTCTTCCTCCATGCAGCGCGGCGCACTATAAAAGGCTTCCTATCTGCCCCAACTCTCTATTCCCTCCACCCCAAATTTACTTCTCCTCCAACACCAAAATCAACACCACCACCAAAATCAACGTCAACAACATCATCTGCACCAACACATCAATACCTCAAACTTCCTATTTTTTCTGATGCCTCAATCTTCTGCTAGCAGCCAGGTTCCGGAGAAAACATCGTATGGCACCAAGAAACCCGGGCCTGCATACTTCCCCCAGGCAGGGTCCAAGATCTATGCTGACAAGACTCTTTATAGCAAGATCGGAAAGGCTGCCAAAACAAAAACACAAACGTATTTGTGTCCGCCCCGCCGTGGAATCGCCATAAAAGTGCCTGCCAAATCCATTGTCAGATTGACCACCCCTGAAGGGCCTCAGGTGTGTGACCTCAACATCTGGAACCAACACAATCCCCGGGAGAGATTCTGGGCTGCAAGAACACGCCAGTTGCATTCGGCCCACGTGTCCACGTACGACCGCTTATGGTCCATCTTGCCATTCTTGCGGCCTTTGGTCACCATCACCGCAGACACCTTGGGAGGAAGACACACGGAGTGGGGAGGCCGCATCAACGATACCTTGGGTACCCGCTGTGATCCATATGTGGATAAACTCATTTCGGGTGAAGATAACGATTTCCACTGCCACTCCAACCTTGTGCGTGCGGTGCTCCCTCTTGGGTTGACGGAATTCGATGTGCACGACGTTTTGAACGTGTTTCAGGTCACGGGCTTGAATGAGTACGACCAGTACTTCATGGAGGCTTCGCCAGCCACCAAAGACGATTACTTTGAGATGTTTGCCGAGCAGGACTTGATCATTGCAATCAGTGCGTGTCCTGGAGGCGACTTGTCCAATTGGGACTGGGGCGAGAAGGACGGAGACAATAAGAAAATGGTCAACAACTGTAGGCCTTTGGGAATCGAGGTCTATAAATTGGACGATGAGAGCGTCTTGGACGGCTGGACGCCTCCGGAGTATGCTCCCTATAAGGGCAGACACGGGCTCAAGGACCCCAATTAAGTTGTCTACCAAGACTGCAGTGTAAATATTTGGTGAATGATAAATGACAGTCTTACCAAACGACAGTCTAACAATGGACATTAGCGAAAGGCGCTTGGTTCTTGCTGGGATCCCATATAAATTTAATCATATAAATATGACTTACTTATATCTTTATAAAAGTATTTCCCGTGGAGCTTAGTGAGTTGAGAGGCACTTGGTGCTTGCTGGGATCTGTCTTGGGATTTGAGTATCAAATTTCGGATATAATTTGAATGTAATTGTGTCCTATAAGAACCAAGAATAAATGTCATAAGTTTATGCCTTGTACCTCCTTAGGTTGTATATTGATCAGCTCAATTATTCAAGGAGCAGGTAGTGGTTGAACAGTAAAACTTGAGCAGTATAAAGTATCTTTTTTTGCGTGAATAACCTTAGGGGATAGTGTCAGTAGCTGGTAGTATACTGGACTATTAGTCACCGCCTTAGTTACAAAATGCGTAGACACAGACATCTTCTTGTTCGTTGACTTAACCTTGTTTTGCCGTTATATGATATAATGTCATCAAACCTGGCATGAATGATTAGTGTGCAAGTCAGTCCTCTATTCAACCACAGTCCCAAGCCCATCACTGCTATGGTTTAGTGTATTGGATTCCACAAACTTGAAATTTTGTGCAACAAACTTCTTTCTTTGCAATGCTTATATGGATGTGGCCAAGAATGGATGTCGCAAGTGAGTCTAAGAATACAGACTTGCAAAATTTGCACATCGATAAGAAATAGAGGGTCTTCTGGATATACTGTCACATACCCTTGGCAAGTCTTCCACAGCATGCGATGACTTGTAGGGTCTTGATCAGAAAAGGTCCAATTCCTCCCTATGGTATCACCCCAAGTAAGCTAGAAGTCCACATCGCTCCACTCTGAGTTTGCAGGCTCCTAAGAAATTGCGAAAGTCGAATCACCAGTAAACTATCGACTTGTGATGACACCACAATATTAAGGCAGCAAGGTTCCCCACATTAGTCAATTACGCCCACAAAAGACAAACCCAGAAGAATATTTGACCCCACTGCCAAACGACGTTAGACTTAAACGGTACAAAGACGGGTCAGAACTAGTTGAAGTGGAGGAAATTCTAGGACATAGGAAAGTCAGCCGATGCTACCTTGTATCCGTACGGGGCAGACGTACAGCAGAACACACACAAGGTGAAATTAATAAGGTCCGAGCTGGAAACTTGAGGGTACCCGCACCTCAGCTCTACCGGGAATATGTTCAAAAACAAGGACTTCGGGGGGAGGGATGTCAGATTCACCATAGGTAATGGTCCATGGTATAAGGCCTTCTACCCAGCCTTCTACCAGCTATCATTGTAAGAGGTATCAGGATGGTTTGCGGCGAGATGGAATAATGTCCGCTATTTTTCTGGTCAAAAGTTACACAAGCAGCCCAGGTTCCTCCTTTTGAGGAATGATCATCGAATAAAGATGACTTAGTACGTAATGTCACGACAAGAAACTAACATGGAGGTCATACCCGGATGTAGTCTGTAGTTGCTAGTCTTTGTCTGTAGTCTCTAGTCTGTAGTTTGTAGCTTGTAGTCTCTAGTCTGTAGTCTGTAGTCTCTAGTCTGTAGTCTGTAGTCTGTAGTCTGTAGTTGCTAGTCTTTGTCTTTGTCTTTGTCTGTAGTCTGTAGACTCTAGTCTGTCGTCTCTAGTCTGTAGTCTGTAAAAAGTGGCGAGCATCACCTTGGATTAAATGGATTAAAGTTGGATACAAATATCCATGTTTTTTAATGGCCTTTTTTTCTTCAAAATTTTGGCTCAGAATCAGGGCGAATGCGCTCCTTTATATATTCGCACCTCCCCGCTCCCGTATGGTTGATGGCTGCAAATAAACCGGGCGGGGTGAGAAAGGGGAAATTGCCTATAAAAAGCCCCCCTCCCCCCAAGTATCTAGTCTCCTTTTTTTTATGATATCTCGCTTAACTCCTCAAAGTTGTCTTGGTAAGACATTCAGTCAATACAAAATGACTCATACATTCATACACTCCTACTAACTCATAGTTATTCATGAGGCCTACCCACCATAAGTTATATCACTGTTGATTATATTGGATACAGACTTCATATAGACTTAACATAGACTTGGAAGATATTCATCAGTGGATTAGTCTTTTTGCCACATTATTATATGCCGTATCACTAGGCCCTAGTGATACACTTGGTGTTATTTCGGGCAGGAGACCATCCAGAGTTGTCCCTTTAATTCTGGGTTTGTATCTAGCATCAATGGAATGTTTTCTTAACAGGGATTGAAATCAGGGATTGAATTTAAGCCTATCGTGACGACAGTGGAACGAGTATCAAAATACCAGACGATAATGGAATGGAATATTCTGATTGTGATACACACCTGGAGTTGGCTTTTCGTGACTTTAGTCATCCAAATACTAGCCATGTTTATGAAAAATTGTTCAGTTAAAGTGATCCTCAATGAATGACAATTGGAGAGTATTCGATCCTACTTTTCTATAAAATGTCTTACTTTTAAGGAACCAAGGTTAAAGCAGTGAGTCGGAGATCATTCTCATCAAGGCATCAGGGCTTATAACCATGGAACTTCCCAAGTTAATCTTAAAAATCATTGAAGGTTATCAAGGGAATACATGTTCAAAGTCAGGGCACATAACCCTACTTCAAGATTCAGAACCATGGAATTTTGGTTCAAAACCATGGAAGTCAAGCTTTTGAGTCAAGAAAAACGATTTTGAAGTCAAAATCAAAGAGCAAATCACTCAGAGCATTATGAAAACCACGGTTCAATCATTTGACCCAAAGTTCAACTATTTGAAAGAAGTCTGGGCTCAGAACCATACTCAGGCTTCATAACCAGGAACGGCATATCACGTTAAGAACCACAATATGCTGACGTCACCATCGTTACAGACTATCTGGAACAGTCTGACTACGAACTAATTACAGTGTTTTTCAAAACTATTCATATCAGCGCGGCAAAACTATTCAAACCAATGATTCAAAAAATTTCGTACATCCCTAACCAGTTGCTATATACAGGATATCAAGGAAACCAATTCAGTTCCGTCCATTTTGACCCTTGATTGGTACTGCAAGACTCCCCGAATGTAATACATGAGGCAATCGTTCAGACCTAAAATTTAAGATTTCAGAATATTGAATTCTAATGAAAGTTGGTGTGAAACATTATGCCATTTGGTTTGAAAGACTGTGCGAAAGGGTACGAAACATTTTGAATTATTGGTTTGTTTAATTTTGCTAGTGTGGGTCGAAACTTTTTGTCGTACTGGTTTCAAAAGTTTTGAAAAGCACTGTAGTAGTAGTAATGTTAGATTCTTCTTGTTACGCCAGGTACTATGTTTACTATAATCATTCGCCGATGTTTGTCCAGAAAGAGGAATCGAAATACTTAAGTAGTGGACAACTGGATTGCCTAGTCAACTGGTCTTTGCTAGGTGCAAAGGAGGAAAACTCTCCACATTCCATCCTGGTACCTGGGGTTTATCACATTCATCCTGGTTTCTCACTACCTATGGTGGATCTGAGATAGACATAACTATAGTAATAAGAGACAGCAATATGAGACAGTAATAAGAAACAATAATGAGACAGTAATAAGAAACAATAATGAGACAGTAATAAGAAACATACAGTAGAATGAAATCGAAAAATGTTCATAGCTATAGAGTAAGAGCATAAGAGCCATCTATTCCGAATAGAGTCGATACACCACAAGTAAAACGAGAAGAGATATACAGGACTAGCGTAGATACGAGACCATTACAAGTATAACAGCAAATCCGTACCTCACAGAATTAGAAGGATGTGTTAAAACTAGCCTGTGGAGACCATACGTTCAGCCATACGTTCAGCCATACGTTCAGCCATACGTTCGGAGAGCAGCTTGACATAATAAACCCGATTTGGGATGTGGCTGGATCTGAAGACTCCCTTTAGTAAACTGTGAGATTATTAAGTCATGAGATCATTAAGTCATGACAACTGTTGAGTCATCATAACTGTTGAATCATGGAAAGTCTGGGACTCGGAGGACCAGAATGGTTCAGGACTCGGAAGACACGTCTAAGTTTAAACCTAAGCCGAGTCTTCTTTAGTCCAATCCAGTGCAGCCCAGTGCAGCCCAGTCCATATAAATCCAGATCAGATCAGACCAGTTGAGTCTTGTTCATATAAATCCAGACCAGTTAAGTCCAGCTGAGTCCAGAATGAATGCCAGTGGATGTAAAAAGCCTTTTTATTGCTGTTGGAGCTCTTAGCCGGGTGGATATACACCGAGTCCATAAGATGGCCAGGCAGAAGTTTGGGCAGCGGAAAAAAAAATCACGTAGGCAGCATTTTTGTAACCTCTTCAAGACATTATCACCATGAAACATCACTGAAACATCACTGAAACATCACTGAAACACCATCACACCATGTAATACCATCAATCATCACTGAATCACACTTGAAGCATCACTGAATCACACTTGAAGCATCACTATATACAGTACCACCTTCGTAATGTTTCGCTTATATAAAATGTTTCACTAATGCAATTATTCACGATGTACCATCGATGGAATTACCTAGCCATTCACTCAATTCATCATTCAAAATAAACCCGGCCACGTTGCTTCCTGTATACTTGACCTGGTCTCCACGGTCTAGGACTGCATCCAAGTACTCGAATGCTTCCTTCGTTTCTTCATTGGCTCCCACGAGTTCCATGGACTGTACGCTGGCGTCCTTGCCGATTTCAAGGGTTAGCAGAAAATTGTACTTAGGATGTGTGAAAACGTGGTTGAACTTGGGCGTGTTCCCGTACCTCCAGTCCCATTCCATGAGCTGCTGAGCAGTGTGGTGGATTTCTTCGGGGAGCTGAACATCTTTGTCGATAAAAAGATGGGGAAATTCAGGCGTTGCATTTCCTAACTCGGAAATAGCTTCTTCCCCTTGAATTTTCGTAAATTCTTTCCTGACTAGGCTCATAAACTCCTCGTTTGGAAGGTGTACATTGGTCACCGGAGACTTTACAGACGAAACGGCAGATGTGGACTGTACACAGCCCAAGGCTCCTTCTTCCCGATGCAAAAGTTGCCTTAAAACATCGAGTTTCAGATTTAGAAGCATGGTGCCGTGGTGGTACGACTTTCCCTTGGAGAGCTTATATGCAGACCCAGACACTTTAAAAGAGCCCTTTTCCGTTACTATATCGCCCCGGTCATTGACAAGGAGATTTTTTTCCGGTCCCAAGGCCGGATTGACTGCCCGGCATATAAGCTCCGCAAACCAAAACCGGTCAAATTTGTCCTTGGTGGTCATGTAGGAGAAGTTCACGTTTCCTGTGTCGTGCACGACCGTGCCTCCGCCCGACCGGCGCCGAAGCAATGGAACTCGGAGCAGCTGGAGTGCCGGCAAATTGACCTCTTTCCAAGGGTTCTGGTTTTTTCCAATTACCACGCATGGCGAGTTTGTGTAGAATAATAGCCGGTCACTTGGAACATGCTTCTGTGCAGGCATCCGGTTATAAACGTAGTCTTCGATGGCTAAGTTAAGGTACGGGTTACGAAGCCCTGATGTTAGCATTGCCGTTTTGGGAAGCTCACAGAATTCCTCCAATTCTATTGGCCAATGGGCTCGTTGCCGAAGTGCCTGGATCTGGGGAGATTCCTGGTAGTGCTGGAAATCCTGCAAATTGAAGAGATCGTCATCTGCAGGATTGAGTTCATTTTCAAACGGCACTTGGGTAAATGTCCGCTTTGGAACCCGAGTTCGTAGCAACCGAAGCATGGGTAGTTTAGATGTGTTTCAGATGTGTTTCATCGCATATGACTCGGTGCACGGGTTTTTGAGTAATGGTGTACGGGTCTTTGCGAGAGGTGTACGGGTTTTCGGGTTCTGGTGTACGGTTCTAAGCCTCATGTGTAGGTCTATGAACCTCATCACTTATATACTACACATGGACCGTACCCTATCGTTTGAGGAACACCTCTTAAAACGGAGCTATACGCATGACGCCCAGATCCAAGCGCTCCTAACCACGCGTTACCGGGGCGTCGATGAAGGTACGGAGCCGTATCTTGCCCTTGTTCCCACTGTGGCAGACACTACGGCGCCTAAAGAAGACACCAGCAATGCTGACTTTTTTAAAAACCATTCCCGGAAGCCAACATCGTCCCGGAGGCTAAATACGAGGACTTTCATGAAAATCTACGTCAAAAGTACCCTAGCCAACCAAAAAAAAGCATTCAAAGTGGTCCAGCAGGCCCGGAAAAAGGACTATGTAGTTAATATAGACAAATTGGTCCAGAAATATGAAATCCCGAAGTTTGAAACTTTTATGGAGCTCAATAGGATGTGGTGTTCTTATATGCAGGACCTTTTATTTGGAGAGCAAAAAAACCCAAATTTGAACATGGTCTTGCCCCGGCTCTCCACTGCAGACTATAACGGGTGCCTATTGACAGTTCTTGAGTCACGTGACCGCAATCTTGTGGGTATACAGGGAATAGTGGTGCATGATCTGCAATATACGTTTATTTTGGTGGTCCGGCCTAAGGAAAAAACTGGCCGGACGCTTTCTGCAGCCGAAGAAGTGGGAGGGATGCGTGTGGTGGCCAAAGTAGGCACTCTTTTTGGGTTCGACGTGCCTGTGAACGACCAGGACTGCATAGGATTTACGATTGTGGGCCTGAGGTTTCAGCTAAGAGCCGTGGACCGGTCGGCCAAGAAATTCAAGAGTCATAATGTGGATAGGATATGTTAGAGTAATATATTACGGTGGGTACTGTATGTAAGTTGTTGGTCACGTGATATTAGTTTAGAGTGTATAGTTTTCGCACAAATAGTCAGGGAGAAAGTATATAAAGTAATGAGTAGCTTTAATATATGAATCAGCGATGTTTCGTTTCAAATCTGTATCTATTTTTGCTGGCTTGATCCAATGACCTGAATCAATAAGATGTTGAAAAACGGCGATCGAGAGAGCGCGCTCTGATATTCATAGGGCTAACGAAATATCCGGCAATCAGTTTTCCGAGACAATCAATTGTTGAAGACAATAGATTAGACAATAAAGGAAATTAGATAATTCAATCAACAAACTGCCTGAGGTATACCAAGATGCCTCCAAGAACCAGACCCACCAAAAAGACCTCGTATTGATAATACTTCGATGAGCACTGACACCTCTTCTCGATCTTCTCCTGAAGTAAACACTTCTCCCGATGTGTTTACATATCTTAATGAGACTATGAAGTCATTGTCTTATAGTATGAAACATCCTCTGGATGTTACTCCCTGGTTAATTACCGGACCTCCTGGTGCCGCAACTGTTGTTGCGGATCTGGCGTTATCTTCTCTAAATAAGTGGGCACTGCATATAAGCACCAGAAATCAACTAAGTAAAGTGGAGAACAAATTAGAATCAGACATGTTTACCCAAACTCTTCCAAACTACCAAAACGGTTAGTAACCACTTTATGAGAGCCATAACTATTTATACTTATACTTTGAAAATAGAAATGAACTTGGTTCGTCTCCTGCATACAGAGTATCTCTATGGTATACCCCTACAGTCAATTTCTACAGTCTTGATATCAGTTTTTAAAGCCAAGAGAGATGCTTATTCCTGTCCGGCCAACCTATACCTTTCTTTAAAGAGCGTTTTTATCTTGAAAAAACTAAAATATACACGAGTTGTTTTAAACCGGGTCCATATGCAGGTTGTTCGTACATATTGAAATGTATTTGAGGCCTAATAACCCGGAAAATCGTCAGAAAAATCCCAGTGAATATTTCATACTTTAAACGCCTTATATGAATATCTTTTTAATCTATATTTTGGTCCAAAATGAGTGGGTGCATCTTGGTGAAGGTTTAGCTCCAGCAGAATATCTTTATGTTGAAAGTTTATTAGAGTCCAGAAACTATCTAAATTGGTACTCTGGTCCAAAACCTAATGTTAGTTAATCCATCAAAATATAGTCTGTAAGGAACATACCAAGATGTTCTCTAGTCCCAAACCCCAGAAGAAGCCAGATCCCCAGAAATAGCCAAAAACACTCAAGAAATAGCCAAAAACTGACCCCCAGAAAAAGCCAAAAACACTCAAGACATAGAAACTGACCCACTAATAACTGCTAGAACCTGTTCACGAGGAAGTCCTAAAGTATATCAACAATATATCTACTATATCTTTACAGTGCTTCCAATATTCCACTATAAATTACTACCTAGTTTTTTTCTATTCTCTTTTCCTCATTTAACTAATCTGTTTTATCTCAGTATTATTGTTACTGTCTACTACTGTCTGCAACTGCTGTTTTTACTGTTGTCTACTATTGTCTACCACCATACTCTACTCTGCCATTAATTAGTATAATTAAGTATACCAATTTACACTAAACTAAAAACTTCGACTACTCCACTACATCACTACATCACTACATCACTACATCACTACATCACTACACTACTACACTATTACGCCCCTATTGTTCGATCTACCATAGACAGGGCCTTGCCTATAGAGGTATCATGAATCCTACTCTGTCCGATCGTAACAATGGCCGTGATACCGAGTTTCCAATGTCCATCATATTTGAAATGTCCATCATAATTTTCAATGGTTAACATAGTACTTTATACCATGATGGTCTTTTCAAAGGTCATATTTCTCTCAAAGTTAAATAAGCCACTCTGATTCCTCTCTTTGAGGAACCATCAACAAGCATAATATTAGTAAGGCATAGTTGTATCAAAGTACGTACACTTATACTATTATACCCCATACCAAATGTTCAACGAAAAATAATTTAGGGCATATAACACCATCTACCAAGAAAATCTACCGAAAAATCCGATCTTCAGAATTTTTCACTTTGGGTACTGCATACTAACTGCTAGGAAATCTTAAGTCATTAGTAATTTAAATTGTGTTACATTTGGGTACATATATCCTAAACCTAGAAGGATTAATATTCAGATCACTGTCTACTACTGTCTACTGTCTACTACTGTCTACTACTGTCTACTGTCTACTACTGTCTACTACTGTCTACTACTGTCTACTACTGTCTACTACTGTCTGCTACTGTCTACTACTGTCTACTACTGTCTACTACTGTCTGCTACTGTCTACTACTGTCTACTACTGTCTACTATTTAGCGTTCGCATAAACCCTCGTATAATTTGGAATTGTTATGGCGTTGGCCTCCAATAACTCTCTCAAGTACGGTACTTCTTAGATTGCTTATATTCTTCCTAAACTAGGTGTCAGTGGTCTGTACTCATAATTGATGCCCTTTCAAACAAGACCGGGATCCCAGATATATATAGTTCTCCTTATCATCCATTCCTGCATTCAATCCGGAGCTCATCGCTTTCCGGAGCTCGAATCGGAACACTTCCGATTATCCCAGCTGTTTCTATTCTTGGAATCCTGTTACCATTCTTCAACATCATTGGTTCCGAGGACTGAGCTCACCCGTTATACATTATCGTGCATCGGATGCAACTTCCGGCACGTCATACGGTCTCATGCATGATTATTAATACACTAATCATATATCTCGCCTGGTTTCATCTGCAAACTATAGCCGTAGACACATGTGAGCCTGTCAACGAGTACTTAGCAGGTACGGACCTAAGGTACTTCATGGATATGTTATATGCACGTCTGTGAAGTACTACATGCAGGTTGACAGTGGGTGAAGAGTTCTCACCCACTTCGACACATCTCGCACTCTGGTCTTGTAAGGTACAACTTACATATCCCTATATATTGCTATATACTAAATCATAGGTTGAAAGAGCCTGGCCCATCTGCCCAACTCAGTGTTTCCGTTCTGTACTGCAGGTAGTACCATTTATCTGTTGGAAAATAGCACCAAATAAGAGCGCGCACGGCGCTCTAGCCTTGCAGGGCACGTCTCTACTAGTTTCCCCCCCATGGTTTTCCTGACAACCAAGGGTCAGTGAAGGCCGACTCCCATATATATAATGAGGCCTTCGCCACACCTTTCATAAGTGGACTAATCGAATATCTCTACCTAGGGAGACATACCAAGATGCCTCCAAGATCCAGACCCACCAGATCTCCTTGTACTGACATTGAGGCTCCGCCTATGTCTGAAGTAAACACATCAACTCAAGTGTTCACCTATCTTGATGAAACAATGAGATCCGTATCCTACAGTCATAAGAGATCTCTGGACCTTAAACCATGGCTGCTCTATGGGCCACCTGATTCCCCAGCATTCCTAGCTGAGCTGGAGTTAAAGAATCTACATTATCATGTCCTGCACACAATGATTGTCACGATTCACAAGTTAAACTTCCACCACTGTCTACTACTGTTTATTACTCTATTTTTAATCCATTCCCGATTTATTATAATTCTAAATTATTATTTATTTCTTCTAAATTATTATTTATTTCTTCTAAATTGTTCCTCATTTCTTCTAAATTATTCCTCATTTCTTCTAAATTGTTCCTCATTTCTTCTAAATTATTCCTCATTTCTTCTAAATTGTTCCTCATTTCTTCTAAANATTTCTTCTAAATTGTTCCTCATTTCTTCTAAATTATTCCTCATTTCTTCTAAATTGTTCCTCATTTCTTCTAAATTATTCCTCATTTCTTCTAATTTATTTCTACTCGATTTCTAGTCTCTTAATCTTGTATCTCTACTTCTACCCTTCCATCCTCTTACTCTCTTCTAGTATGTATATCCTACTTTAAGATCACTAGAATACCTATTTTAAGATTGTACTTATAAGACTGACTCATGAAACTGACTTTTGAGACTAAATTCCTGACTGACTTTTGGGACTGATTTTGAGACTGACTTTTGAATCTAGTTTTGAATCTAACTTTTGGGACTGATTTTGAGACTGATTTCCAGATTGACTTTTGAATCTAACTTTTGAATCTAATTTTGAATCTAATTTTGAATCCAACTTTTGAATCTAACTTTATGTTTGGCAACCAACATGTTACACTGGACTCTAGTCCTTGGCTATTGAAAGGATCAGCAGATGTGCCTCTGAAAAGGGTAACTGGGGAGTTTAGTAATCTACATAAGTCAGTCTTTGTTAGACTTTTGTTACATCAGGTACTTTGTTTGTTAAATTCATTTGCCGATGATTTCTCAAGAGGCGGAATCTGAGCTGCTTATGTAACTTTTCAAGGGAAGTGATGGCTGGTAACTGGCTGGGTAGAAGGCCTTATATAATGGTCATTGTTAATACCAAACAGAGAGGCCTCATGATACCTCAATGGGGAGACTACTATCTATGGTGGATCTTACAGTCTTGCATTCACCAGCATACTGAAATCTCGAATGTATCTTACTGGAGAATAACAAAAAGAAGAAGGGCTTCTGTGCAGGCCTAAATCGAAATAGACCACAAAGAAAAAGAAATCTTACATATCACAAAAAGATCTTACATATCACAAAAAAATCTTACATATCACAAATCTGAAAATTAGTATGCTGACTGGAATCGTAGATTTGGTGCGGACCAGAAAATGAGTGTACCAGAAAATGAGCGTACCAGAAAATGAGCGTACCAGATTTCGCAGCCATTTTGTGACAAACCGCGAACTATATAAGCCAGGCTCCCCCCCATATTTCCAATTCCCTACCACCACCACTTTTCCAAAAAAAACACAGATCTAAAAAACAAGATCCACATCAAAAAGACCTATAAATAAAAAACAAAAACAAAAAGACTCAATACTCACTTCCTTTCCCTAAAATGAATCTCCTCTTTCTATTCCTCCTCTTACTTATTCTTCCAGGAATCACTGGATTCGGGGTCACAATCTCGCTTCTCATAGATTACCTAAATTCAGGATCCACTACCCCCAAGAACGAAGAAAGAAACGATATGGAGAATGAGGAAATCAAGAAGCAGAAAAAAAGAACCAAGAAGAGGCAGAAAGAACATTTCTTACTGACCACTCCAAAACAGACTCGTGGCCAAAAGGGATTAACATTTAATGGATGTTTACAAGCTCCCCGACACTTTGGTTCACAAAAAGTCAGTAAAGCAAGATAGGCTTACTTCTAGTATACCACTTGCATTCAGGAGTTACTTCATATAAAATATGAATCCTGAAAGACATAAACACTCGGACTCATTGAGACGATTGATAAATAGCTAAGTAATAAAAAAGAATTGCAGATACTATTAATTAGAGGCACTGTAACCAGGGTTCTACCCAGAGAGGTATTATCACTAATTTACTGACTGATCTACTACAGACTACACCCTATACAGTATATAGTACATCACTGTATACTACACTGTATACTACACTATACACTGTATACTACACTGTATACTACACTATACACTGTATACTACACTGTATACT
>NKZI01002434.1:6186-32507 GCA_002370645.1 Metschnikowia sp. 00-154.1 | reverse complement strand
GACTTGGATGAGTCATTGGCATTCGTACACCCATAATGTCTACCCATGGTAGGTCTAACAAATACTACGACAGAGAATAAGACACTACTAGTCTATTCAGATAGTTCGGATAGTTCAGATAGTTCAGATAGTTCAGATACTTCGGATACTTCGGATACTTCAGATACTTCAAATTCTTCAAATACTTCATATTGTTCATATTGTTCATATTGGCAGACTGGTCTATAATTTGGACTACTCAAGTGCTATACCTATATGTTGATAGTCTGACTGCTTGACTGCTTGACCACTAGTACTGTTTGGGACAGTGACTACTTGACTAGTGACCAGTACTTCTACGGATACAAGTACTTCTGGTGGCTACTTGAATATTTGACTTCTAGTGACTACTTCTAGTGAATTATTCTAGTGACTATTTCTAGTGACTACTTTGACCACTTAACACTAGTGACTTGTCTTAGGAGTTAGTTTGGTTTTACTGGCTGACTAGTGACTTTTGACTAGTGACTATCTACTTACTAGTTGTGACTGCTAGGAACTATTGACTGTCCTGACTAGTAATTCTTTCAGTGACAAGTTCCAGTGACCAGCTTTAGTACACTATACTACAATCCGACTTCAGGGTCATCAAGATATCATCTAATAGTCCACCATATACAATCAAAATCTCACTGTGAATGCCCACAAGGACGACTTCTTGACCTTGTTCTCGGGCTTGTTGACCGACCCTCAGGAGGTTCGTGTCAATGCTATCTTGTGTTTGGAGTGTGTTGTGTTTGGAGTGTGTTGTGTTTGGACTATCTTTCCCAGGCCATTGAGGAGGATAAAGAGAAAGATGCTCTTACCTCAAAGTTCAAGGCTTTTATCCCCGGAATTACTACTGTGTTGAAGCATATGATCCAAGCCGATGACTCCAAAAAGATCAAGGCTTGTTTAGATGTCTTCAACAACGTGATCTCCTTGGATAACAAGTTGGTGGGTGATCAAATCTTTGCTCTCATTGAGTTGGTCTCGGAGCTTGCTCTCATTATTTCTGCTTACGAGGAGTACAGATGTATGGCCATGCAATTCTTGATTTCCATTGCTTCGTTCAGAAAACTCAAGATTGCTGCCATCAACTTGGATCCTCGCTTCACTGATATTGCTACCAGAGTTGTCGGTGAGGAAGTCAACTTGGAGGATCGTTGAACAACGAGGATGAAGAGAACCAGGATGAAGAGAACGAAAACGAAGGAAACGAAAACGAAGGAAACGAAAACGAAGAGTACGAAAACGAAGGAAACGAAAACGAAGAGTACGAAAACGAAGAGTACGAAAACGAAGAGAACGAAAACAAAGAGAATAACCCTGCTACTTTAGCCTTGAGATTGATTGGCATCTTGTCTACAAAATTGCCTCCTTCGCAAGTGATTGCTTTATTGTTCGAATCTTTGAACTCGTTGGTGCAATTTGCAAACCCTTTTGTTAGAGGAGGTGGTTTTTTATGGATTGGTGTCGTCTCTGCTGGTGTCCCAGACTAATACAATACCCATTTCCACAAGATTTTTCCTGTGTTGATCAATGGTATGCAAGACCCTGAGTGTATTGGATACAGTTATGCCATATTGATACTATGTTCGTTGATGATTCCTCAAAGGGAGGAACCAGAGCGGCTTATATAACTAAGGAGACAAACGTGGCATCGAAAAACCCTCCATCTGAATAATGGTGAGAATTGTCATCATATTTGGGACAATGATGGCCTGCCCACTGATAGGATCGGACAGAGTCGGGGCTTTACCCATAGAGCATCTAACACCCACACTATAGTACTCCAGTTATCTATTATAATCTATACCACTCCATAGTGGTTTATGGTACTCGAAGTTCATACTCATCTCCTACAGTATATCTAGGTCTGTACCACTCTATACTCTATGTACTTTAATATAGCAGCGTAGTGTACTCCACCCTATACTCATACTCTAGTATCTGCTAGATCCACCATAGGTAATGCTCTACCTATTTCAGTATTTAAGCCTACGCTATCTAATCCTAACAATGACCATCTCATTGTGACACTCTAGCATCATTGTACAACCAAAGGAGAATGTGATAAACCCGAGGTCCGGGATGGAATGTTATAAACCCGAGGTCCATGATGGAATGTAGAGAATTCTCCCCCTTTGCACCTAGCAATAACCCATTGACTAGGCGCCGCCATTTTCAAATACATGGATAGCTCAGATTCCTTCTTCTGATGAATCATCAACAAAAAGAACCATACTAAAGAGAGTACCTGACGTAACAACAAGAATCTAACACTATCTCCTCTATATTCATACGCTAGTCTCTAGTAATTCACTACGATCATCTACTATAGAGCCTTTATACTATACTCTATACTATACTGTTAGATTCTGGTTTACGTCCAGTACTCTGTTCTAGTGTGTTTTGTATGTTTATTCGTCGATGATTCCTCAAGGAGGAACCATCGCACCTTATACAGACTGGTCCGGCATAGAGGAATAGAGGTCGTATTGAGGGCCGAAGGCCGCTCAACATCTGATCGACCAGTGCAGGGTTTCAGCATCCACATGGGTAGTACACTACCCATGGTGGGTCTAACATATACTATAGTCTCTAGTCTCTAGTTTCTAGTCTATACTCTATACTGTATACTCTATACTGTATACTCTATACTGTATAGTATTTTTTATACTCTTCACTATAGCACTCTAATTATAGACCTATATGGGATTATATACTCTACTACACTACACTACTACATTCTAATATACTACTCCACACTCCATACTACACTATACTATACTATACTCCACACACTATACTACACTATATTATTGTCAGATCCAACATAAGTAGTGCTCTACCCAATAAAGTATTATGAAGCCTCTCCATCTAATACTAACAATAACCATTGTAAAGACCTTCTAATCAGCCTTCTAGTCAGTTTTCTCTTCTCTTGAAAAGTTAAATAACCAGCTGAGTTTCCTCCTTTTGAGGAATCATCAACGAATAAATATAAGTTAGTACTTATTGCTATAACAAGGATCCAACAACTATAGTAGTCCATACCACACTACAATTCTCCATACTATAGTACACTACACTACTCTATAGTACACAACACTACTCTATAGTACACTACACTACTCTAGTACACTACACTACTCTATAGTACACTACACTACTCTATAGTACACTACACTACTCTATGTTATGTTCTTTTAATACATTTATGCCTAAACTCTTATATTCGTTGATTCTTCCTCAAAAAGAGGAACCGATGTGGTTTATATAACTTTGAGAGAAACGTGGAACCAAAAAACTCCACCAGGACAATGGTAAGGATTGTTCTGGAATATTCGAAAAGGGCCATCTATGCACGAAATGCTCTGATGGTCAAACGCCGTATCGCCATTGTAACAATCGGACTGAGAGGCTTCATAATACCTTCATAGGCAGGGCCTTGCCTATGGTGGATCTAACACTCTATAGTACACTACATTACTCTATAGCACATTACATTACTCTATAGTACATTAAATTACTCTATAGTACACTACAATACTCTATAGTACATTAAATTACTCTATAGTACACTACAATACTCTATAGTACATTAAATTACTCTATAGTACATTACATTACTCTATAGTACATTACACTACTCTATAGTACATTACATTACTCTATAGTACATTACACTACTCTATAGTACACTACAATACTCCATACTGTAATCCTTTACTACTCCATACTAAACTACTCTTCACTCCATACCAGTTGCTACTGTATAGTACTCTATAATGACTACTATCTACAACTAATAGATATAAAGTAGTAGCAACTGTAATCTGCTCTACCAATACTGTAATCTGCCTACCGGTACTGTAATATAATGTACCATCACTATAACACTCACTATCTATCTATAGTGTACTGTAGTAAAGTGCTACTGTTCTCTATGGTACTCTAGCTGACTATACCTGTCTCTAGCTGTTACTATAGTACTATAATCCAATTATACTCTTTGATCTCTACTACTACGTACTCGCCAGATAAGTGTCAGGTGATCAAATCAGTGGAATTTAAGACTTTATTGGCTGAATCATTCTGATGATAAGTTTGGTATGGTCTTTACCTTTTTAGGTGACTCGACTATCCATTGACTTGCAGAAACAATTCGTGATTGAATAATTAGCAGGGACGATTTGCTATGCGTTGGATTCTGCTGCAATTTACAAAATCTTATCCCTGTATGCATAATCCCTGTATGAGTCAACCTTGTATATAACACTTGCAGTATTTGAATGCCTGCGATCTTCATCATCGTAAACTGATCCACTTCTAGATACTAATCTAGATACACTAGATCAAATGAGTCTGCTTGTTCCAAACATTCCAGACTTGATTGATCCAAAAGCTTCAGCTTAGTCAAGATCTAGATCCACCTAAAGGCACAGATATCCAGATCCACCGAGATCCAGATAATGATGATGATGATCAAACTGGAACAATTCCTCCTATTTCAATCCAGATGATCCATCAGGATTGAAAAAATTTCGATCTTGATCAGTTGGAGGTACACAATCGATGCTATTGGATTATGCGTAGAAATTGACGGACTTCGATTTGCGGGCTTGCACCTCACCAATGGCCTCAACAAAGTCCTCGTGGCGGATGATGGACTTACCGTTCCTCAAAGCAATCATTCCGGCCTCCACAGTAACTGCCTTCAACTGTGCTCCGTTGAACTCATCCGTGGACCGAGCCAACTCTCTCCAGTTCACCGAGGAACTATCGCAATTGAGCTTTCTAGCGTGGATCTTCAACACAGACTCACGAGCTTCTTCCGAAGGCAAAGGAAATTCGATCTTTCTGTCCAAACGTCCCGAACGCAATAATGCCGGATCGAGAGTATCCACACGGTTAGTAGCGGCCAACACCTTAACACGGTCGTCGGACCCAAACCCATCCAACTGGTTCAACAACTCCAACATAGTGCGCTGCACCTCTCTGTCTCCAGATTTATCGGAGTCGAAACGCTTGGTTCCAATGGCATCCAATTCGTCAATGAAGATGATAGTTGGAGATTTCTCCTTGGCAAGAGCAAATGCATCACGCACCAANTTCGTCAATGAAGATGATAGTTGGAGATTTCTCCTTGGCAAGAGCAAATGCATCACGCACCAACTTGGCACCGTCTCCAATAAACATCTGCACCAATTGAGGAGCAGCCAACTTCAAGAACGTAGCCCCGGATTGTGCTGCACATGCCCTGGCAAGCAACGTCTTTCCTGTACCCGGAGGCCCGTACATAAGTGCACCTTTGGGGGGCTTGATGCCCAAGGTCTTGAACTTCTCGGCTTGTTTCATGGGCAACACCACAGCCTCAATCAACTCCTCGATCTGCTTATCCAAGCCACCGATATCGGAGTAATCCTCGGTGGGTTTCTCGTCCACCTCCATGGCCTTGACACGCGAGTCGTACTCCGAAGGTAAGGTATCCAAAATGAGGTAGGAATCTTTATTGACACCAATCAAATCGTTTGGTTTCAATGTTTCAGGTGCAACCAACCCAACAAGCGGCAAGAAAATGGTCTGCCGGGTCAGAGTCTTGATCACCGCCAGCTTGCCCAGTCTAGCAGCATCGGTATCGACATTAGCACCTTGTTCCACGGCCTCTTTTTCTGCATCAATATTCAAGATCTCCACAACGTTACCCACCAAATACGGCAATTGCTTGTTGTTGTTGATTTTCTCCTGGTTATCCTTGATGCGCTCGGTCATGACGGCCTTTTCGTGCGAAAGACGCTGCGACTCGGAATACATCACCTGGATGTCATTGTATAAGAGCTTTGTACGGTTAATGATATCCTGCGTAGAGGAGTTGGCGATCTCGGCCTGGAACGAGTCGTCCTGGTCTAATTCCTCTAGCGTGGTCATGATGGAGGAGTGGAGTGGAGTTGTAGGTTGCCACCGCGCTCTATTTGAGAGTGTACACCTACTCACGCACCCGTACACCCGAATACCCACATTCGCATTCTCGCACCCGTACACCAAAAAGAATTCACAGAGTGTTACACCCTTACACCAAAACCACCCGCGTAACCACAATACGTCAGACCCTCGATTTCTCGTAGTAATCGTATATAGCCGTACACCCGTACACCAGACTCATAAAAAGACCTATACACCCCGTTAATGTAGGCATTATATTCCATCGACTTCGAAATTTTGTGAGTTTCATGCTTGTTTCATCTTTTTTTCATCTTTATTTCATTTGTGTTTCATCTTTGTTTCATCTTTGTTGCATCTTTGTTTCATGTTGATGTACCTGCATATGCCCACGCAGTGAGTGCAACAGAACCGCTAGCACACCTTTCCAACCACGACATGAGTAGACCGTTCCAGCCCAAACTCCAGTCGATCCCGTCGGTCCTGTATATCAAACGGCCCCGTGGCGGCCCCGACAGCCCCGACGGCCTCGAACATCAATTGCCTGTTCTGGAAGTCCCCTCCGATCTCGACACCCCTGCATCTGCCCCCACCTCCGCTTCACATCCAAAACCCCCAACCTTCCAACTCGACCCACCATTTGTCGCCACCCCCCGCGGCCAATCTGAAACAAATAACAGTGATTCAGAAACAAGCGCTTCTAAAAATAAATCCCTTTCGGAATCCTATAAAACAAGGGACGATTCCATCGATGCGGATTTTGATATGGACTTACATGAACCTTCGCCAAGTCACGTGTCCCTCCCCCCTACCAAAGAATTAGGTTTGGATATTCCCGAACCGTTTACTGGACATTCTAGAAGTTCTAAAGATAACTTTGATGCTGGGAACGCTGCTGGGAACGCTGCTGAAACCCCTGGTGTACGGGTCCTGGGGCCTTCTTTCACTGATTCTGTCCAATTCAGTGTTGCCCCTCAATTTACTTATTCTAATCAATTTACTGGTTCTGGGCAATTCAATGAATCTAGTCAAATTGAAAAAGACGGGTTTCAAAATCCAGAAAAAATCGATGGTTTTGCTTATAGTACTCACCAGGCCATATTAAAGCCTACCCAGCCAATCGCTGCAGCTCTTCCAGCCCTAGTGGCTATTCCTCTTTTGGTCAGCTCCAGTAACCTTTCGCTTCTGGCAATAGAAGATAGTTCGGTGTGCGCACGACTCGCCATGGCTCTTCTCCAGACGTGTTTACTTCTTTTGGCCACCCGGGGTGTTTGCAAGTATACGCAGAAAACAGCAGTGCTTGGATCAGCCAGTTTTGCAGCCGCTGCCTTCCTGTTTTTTGTGGCGTGTCTGATTTTGCCGCATACTAGAACAGCCACGCTTCTTTTCTGTGTGTTTGTGAGTCCAGTCAACGTGGCCCTCCCAGTCTTTTTCATCTACGACATTTACTCTATAGTGAGTCAGACTCTGACTTTGCTGAATCTGGGGATTAATTTGGTGGCCTGTGCATCTGGATACGTGGCCTTATTAACATGTTACTTTCTTGTGCAACGTGTGATCAAAGGCAAACTGGACCCCGTGCACGTGCCGTTAGTGGGTGTTGTTTTGGGAGCAGTGGCTGCGATGGCAGTGCTTGTGACCGTGTACATGGACCGGATACACCTTCCGTTCTTGGGCATCTCCACGGCCACAGCTGCCATTTTGGCTTTTCTGTACCTGGACTCGCTCCTCGGGTGCAAGCGAAACCTTGTGCTCGTGGTAATTTTCTCGTATGGGCTTGAAAGTTTTGTTCTTAAAGCCAGACCCTATGGTTTTTTCGATGCAATGATGTGCGTGGGAATTCCAATGCTAGTGAAGGTGGAGCGGAGGGAATTGGAGCACCCGAAAAAGTTTAGGGGCTCTTTGGAGGCTCTGGAAAAAGACGATAAGCCTCGAATGCTTAAGGAGATCTTGGCCCATTCCGATACGAGGGCTATCTTCAACTTTCTCATGCTCAATACGGCGTTCATGTTCGTGCAGCTTGTATACAGTTTCCGGTCCAAATCCTTGGGGCTTTTATCGGATTCCTTGCATATGGCTCTTGACTGTGCATCGTTGGCATTGGGACTAGTGGCTGGAGTCTTACTGAAAAACGAGGTGGATGTGAACTCCAAGTTCCCATTTGGGCTCCGCAATTTCGAGATCTTGGCCGGCTTTGCCAACGGAACATTGCTTGTGGGGATTTCAGGAAGCATAATATTTGAAGCCATAGGAAGGTTATTCAATCCTGTGTCGTTGCAGCAAACCACAGAGTTGATTATTGTTTCCATTCTTGGACTATTGGTCAATATCGTGGGGATCTTTGCATTCAACCATGGTCATTCCCATGGTCATGGACATTCTCATGGACATTCTCATGGACACTCTCATGGACATAGCCACTCTCACGAGACTTCCCATTCCCACTCACATTCCCACTCACACTCGCACGAATCAAGCTCCCATGAAAAGTGTGAGGACTCAGACGGTTCTGGCGAGACTGTGGAGGAGATGAACGATAACATGAGGGGCATCTTCCTCCACATCTTGGCGGATACCTTGGGCTCAGTTGGCGTGGTAATCTCCACCATCCTCACCAAACTCTTTAAATGGCAAGGGTTTGATCCCGTGGCTTCCATCATCATTGCAGCCTTGATCTTCATGACTGCACTTCCGCTTATGAAGTCGACTGCATCTACACTTCTCCTTAAATTGGACACACGGAAGGAAAATGCCGTGCGGGATTCGCTTAATGGCTTGACCAAAATCAAGGGCATCAAGTCGTTTACTTCACCCAGGTTCTGGGCTGCTGATAAGAATATCACGGGCTTGATCCATGTGCAGGTGTACCGGGGTGAAAACACTGCCCACTTGCGGAAACAATGTGAGGCGGTTTTCAAAGAGAATAGTATCGACGCTTTGATCCAAATGGAAAACGACTACGACGCCTGCTGGTGTCGTAGCTAATGTATTTGGGTGAACAGGTGTCTGTTTCTGGTAACTAATGCACGGGGTGTACGGGTGTCCATTCCTGGTGTACTGATGTTTTAATGTGGTGTACTGATCTGATATGCTGAAGCGTATGCTAACAAATCAGCCATCGCGACTTGTTTCCACAGTATGTCTAGAGTCGGGGTACTAGTGCTTGGCCCAGCGGGCGCAGGTAAGTCGACATTTTGCAACTCCATCATCTCACACATGCAGTCGATCGGGCGGCGGGCGCACATCGTGAACCTTGATCCAGCCGCAGAGGCCAAGGAGTACGAGTTCACAGTGGATATCCGGGACTTGATCAGTTTGCAGGATGTCATGGAGGAAATGGATCTTGGACCCAACGGTGGCTTGGTCTATTGTTTCGAGTACCTCCTCAACAATTTGGACTGGCTCGATGAGGAGATTGGTGACTATAACGATGAGTATTTGATTTTCGACTGTCCCGGGCAAATTGAGCTCTACACGCATGTCCCGGTTCTCCCCACGATTGTCCGGCACCTCAAAACGCTGTTAAACATCAATTTGTGTGCCACGTATTTATTGGAGGCGCCTTTTGTGGTGGACCGGTCCAAATTTTTCAGTGGTGCTCTCAGTGCAATGTCAGCAATGATACTCTTGGAGTTACCGCACATCAACATTTTATCCAAAACCGATTTGATCAAAAACGATGTCTCTCGCAAAGAATTGAAGCGATTTCTTAACCCAGACCCGTTGGTCTTGGAATCTGTGCAGGCCGAGCGTGAGTCCAGGTTCAACGAAAAGTACGCACGGTTGAATAAGGCCATAGCGCACTTGGTGGACGATTTCGGCATGGTGCAGTTTCTCTCGCTCGATTGCTCACAGGATCTGACGCTGGTGGCTACGATTTTGAGTTATATTGATGATGTGACGCAATGGTCCGAGGGGCAAGAGCCAAAGGAGCCGATGGAGGAGTTGGAGGTGGAGGAAGAGGTCTGAGATCGAAGACCTTAAGTTTGAAGACCTTGTAATTGAGGACCTCGACCTCAGACTTCAAGTTTGAAAGCTGTGTAATCAAGGATTTCAAGAGAGAAAAAGAAATCGAATCTGTCAATCTTAGACCTCAGGAGAAGATTAGTTTCAAATCATGATCTCAGGCCTTCAAGAGAGAGACGAATATTGAATGGCTGAGATCGAGAGAGAAGACCTTGAGAGAGAAGACCTTGAGAGAGAAGACCTCGAGAAAGAAGACTTTGAGACAGAAGACCTCGAGAAAGAAAACCTCGAGAAAGAAAACCTCAAGAGAAGAGAGAATGGTTGAAATGATCAGTCTCAGATCTTGCGCAGATCTTGATGACAAAGAAGGAGATAGGGCGGCCTGATTTCACGTGACTGGGATTAAAGAGGAAGATCTCAAGACAGAAGAAGGAAATCACTAGGTCTAAGATCAGAAGAAGAAAATCGAAATCAGAAGATGAAGATGCATGATTGAAGACCTTGAGTCGAGTGGAAGTTTGATAGAGGACTCGAACTGAGAGGATTTCAAAAAATACTAATTCTGATTATCTCCATATATCATATCTCCATGTTCAAAGACTTCTTCTTATCTTATCTCAAGCATACACAAGGAAAACATATTTTTTCCGGGTGTTAGACCCAAATGGGCCGCGAACTAGCCATATAGGGATCGGACAGACGTGCCCAGTTAATCAGCCAGTTGGGCATCCGGGTTAAATAACCGGACCGACCTATAAGGCCGGTAAGGCCGGTAAGGCCGGTAAAGCCGGTAAAGCCGGTATCACTCGACATGTGAGCATTCAAGCCGAGGTTGCTTGATTTGGGACCAATGGGAGCAACAAAGAGGGCTTCTCGGCTCGGATTCTCCGACTCAGTTTATATGGCTTGGTTTCTCACATCCGATTCACCAGGTCCAAACCTTTTCAGCTGCTTTCCTTCGGAATCTTAACTAGCTCCGAATCTTCTTACGGAGTCACCAGAGAATACAAGCTAGGTGTTTTACGTGCTAACAAGAATCCAACATATACTAGTTAATGCAATAGCCAGTGGTAGTATGGGTATTACCAGTATAAAACAAAATCGTGGTGATTCTTGGTGATTCTTGGTGATTCGTAGTAATCACAAGTAAAAGATCCAGTGGTGAAAGTCATATATAAACTTCGATATTAATGTATGTTTGCTTGTGGGACATCAATTTTCTTATCAATATCTAGATTAGTATCAGAGTTCATCTGGAATAGTAGAGCGATTGTGCAGCTAGACCAGTGCCATTGGGAGCTACAGTCATTGAAGTCTTCATTTGACTGTCTACAGTGTAGTGTAGTAGTGTAGTGGTTTCTCCACTGATCAGAACTGTATGATCAAACTAGCAGGAGACAAATCTGCACGGGTCAAAAGCAATTCATTGTCTAGCACATAGATGCTATTAATGGTGCCAATGGCCTTGATGATTGGCTGAGGAGTCAACATCTTGAGCACGACTACTCCATAGTCAACACCCATAAACATCAAGCTGGTCTCAAGTAACTTTTGAACAATCAAATCTATGGAAAAAGATTGAGCTATAAAGACACAGAGCTTCAAGGTTTTGGTCTACTCGCCTTGAGAACGAGGCAGGATTTTCTTTGCGGGAGTACAATTCTCGTTTGGCCTTAGAATTCATCATCAGTTCATCCCACATATGGATCACTGGCTAAATTCACGTTTTGGTCCCCATCACTCTAAAGATAAAAGCAACCTTTTAAACTGCTGGGAAAAGACCCTCTCCGCTGAGAAAAAGACCCTCTCCCATTTTCACCAAATTTTAACCTATCGACTGAATCATTCTTCTTCACTATAGGGTCAGAGGGCATCAGGTGCACGTGACCCAACAGGCAGCACTTAAAAAAATAAAAATTAGTAGTATACAGTGTTTTTCAAAACGGTTCAAACCAGGGTGACAAAACGGTTCAAACCAGGGTGACAAAACGGTTCAAACCAGGGTGACAAAATGGTTCAAACCAGGGTGACAAAATGGTTCAAACTAGGGTGACAAAATGGTTCAAACCAGGGTGACAAAATGGTTCAAACCAGGGTGACAAAATGGTTCAAACCAGGGTGACAAAACGGTTCAAACCAAGAAGACAAAACGGTTCAAACCAAGAAGACAAAATGGTTCAAACCAACAAGACAAAATGTTTCGAATTGCACTAGCAAAATTAAACAAACCAATAATTCAAAATGTTTCGTACCCCTTCGTACATCCTTTCAAACCAAATGGAGTAATGTTTCACACCAACTTTCATTAGAATTCAATATTCTGAAATCTTTAATCTTAAATCTGGAGGATTGCCTCATATGTACTACATTTGGGAGTCTTGAAGTACCAATTAAGGGTTCCTTATGTTGGAAAATAGCACCGAATAAGAGCGCGCACGGCGCCCTAGGCTTGCAGGGCACGTCGCTACTAGTTTCCCCACCCGTGGTTGTCCTGACAACCAAGGGTCAGTGAAGGCCGACTCCCATATATATAATGAGGACTTCGCCACACCTTTCATAAGTGAACTAATCAAATATCTCTACCTAGGGAGACACACCAAGATGCCTCCCAGATCCAGACCCACCAGATCTCCTTGTACTGACATTGAGGCTCCGCCTATGTCTGAAGTAAACACATCAACTCAAGTGTTCACTTATCTAGATGAAACCATGAGAACCATATCTTATAGTCAAAAGAGATCTCTGGACCTTAAACCATGGTTGCTATGGGCCACCTGATTCCCCAGCATTCCTAGCTGAGCTGGAGTTAAAGAATCTACACCTTATAATCCTGTATATAACAACTTTTTAGGAGTTATGTTTATTGGTTTGTTTACAGTGTTTTTCAAAACTACTCAAACCAGCGCGACAAAATTATTCAAACCAGTGTGACAAAATGGTTCAAACTAGCGCGGCAAAATGTTTCGAACCACACTAGAAAAATGTTTCAAACCAATAATTCAAAAAGTTTCATACACCCCTAACCTGTTGCTGTATACAGGATAAAAAGGAACCCAGTTCAGTTCAGTTCCATCCGGTTTGGCCCTTGATTGGTACAGCAAGACTCCCAAATGTAGTACATATGAGGCAATCGTCCAGATTTAAGATTTCAGAATATTGAATTCAATGAAAGTTGGTGTGAAACATTATGCCATTTGGTTTGAAAGGATGTGCGAAGGGGTACGAAACATTTTGTCACCCTGGTTTGAACCATTTTGTCACCCTGGTTTGAACCATTTTGTCACCCTAGTTTGAACCATTTTGTCACCCTGGTTTGAACCATTTTGTCTTCTTGGTTTGAACCATTTTGTCACCCTGGTTTGAACCATTTTGTCACCCTGGTTTGAACCATTTTGTCACCCTGGTTTGAATAGTTTTGAAAAACACTGTACTTTGTTGCGAAACCGAAGCCGCGGGTGATAAGTCGCTGTTTCTTTGAGACCAGACACCCACTTGTCACTCACGTGACTTGGGTCATGTGAACGCCCTCCCTAATATAAATGACGTCAATAGCTAGCACTGCCGAAATGTCAACTGAGGGGACACGCCAAGATACCTTCGGCTACTAGACCCACCAATATTAATTAGTGTGGAGGTACTGATATTTACCAACGACTTGGATTGACTTATTCACATATTGGAGACCTGCATATAAACATTATTCTGTTCATATATAGTTATATAGGAATACGTAGATATTGACTCGCGGGAGTTTAAATTTTATCATTTATGCTTAAAATATTCTATTAGTGTAGTCATAGCTCCAGACACATCATTTATTATTTCTATTGTGTGTGGGCCACATACATTAGTATATGCAGGAAATCTCTGTAATGTGTTGATTACCTCATGTCAAGACTATTTAATAGACTAATATGCATAGGTATTGATATATGTATCAATGCCTACTCAATATGGATCCGATCGTTTGTATTCTGACCTGAAACATACTTCAAACGCTTCTGAAACAATTCTAAAACACTGAATTACTGGATTCAGAACTACTGGATCAATGATATGCTTCTCAAACAGTTCTGAAACAGTTCCAAAACAGTTTGGAAACACTTTTAAAACTTCCGATCCACTTGTGAACTTTCTGAAACACCTGAAACACCTCAAACACCTCAAACAAACCTGAAACAAACCTGAAACAAACCTGAAACACTTCTAAAACATTTCTAAAAAAAACTCTCAATACTCAATACTGAATCACTCCTGCCACCCCCCACGTGACCATTGATATTTCAGAATCCGTTCCTTCTTGAAATGTGCGCGAACCAAGCGTTTTTACTCGTTTTTACTCAGATAGTTTGCTCACTTTTATGATATTTTGCTCACCTCCCCCAACCGTCCGCCAAAAAGTCCCCAAATTTCCACAAATTCCCGGGAAAAACAAGCCATTTTTAAATTTCTGACAACTTTTACTTTTTGCTTGTTTCCTCACCTGCACATAAATTCTTTCCAGCACGTCCTCGTTTCTTTAGAGCCAAGCCTGTTTACTGTTTGTTTCACATGTGTATTGACGTTTCTCCGGTAACCTAACTCCGCCAACTCCCCACAAAAATACCCCAAAAAAGCTCTACTATACACAATGGCTCTCCATCTTTATTTAAATTTACTCCGTTTTTCTTGTTTTCCTGTATACGGATTGCTACGTCTACATAAGAAGCTCTATTAGAATCTCCCTGCATATACCATTTCCCCGGTTTCTGGGTGGCTACGTTAGTGAAACTTGCCAGAGCTTTTGGATTTGGTTTCGTGGGGGAGCCTTTTTGAAATTGTGCACCTGCACCTAGCCCCTTTTCTTGTTCTTGCTCTTGACCAAGCTTGCTAATTCTTGGCCATGTTAAACTCCCCTCGGGTTACCTGTTTAGTTGATCTCTTGCCTCTACGGTATATACTCCCTCTTGCCTGTAAGCTTACTATGTTTAAGCACCATGTCAAAATCATTACAGATCCACCTAAAACTTTGCTGCCGTGTTTCCTAAGTCGCTACCCCATGGTTACGTGTTTTCCTGCAGACAGTATCCGGCTGCATATACTAAAGCCACCATGCCAAACAGACACGTGGAACTGCTAAAATATCACGTGAAACTCCAAAATCCAAGTCACAAATCCAACCCACAATACCCGGTTCTTGTGAAATCCATCTTCCAATATGAGCCCATTTCTATGGGATTCCTGCACACAATATACGAGCTCATTCCTCCAAAACACATTCTTTTTTCGCAAACACAACGATCCATTATTCCTCCACCCAACGACCACTATCGAAACAATATGCTCTATTCAAATGCCATCGATTTGCAGTCGAAAGGTCTCGTCGCAAGAGAATGTCGTGCAGGTTGCATGCACAGTGGGTATGCAGACCGGATTGCACTCGCAGAATGTCGCACAGAGTGCGTCTTGCATGGACCAGAAAAAAGGAGATTGTGCGTTGCTCGCAGATAATCACGCTTTTTTCCTGCGCTATCAATGCACCTAAATAGGCGAGCTGGAGACGTCCCAACAGCGGAATTTCAAATCCCGAGCCAAAACTGCCCCGTTGGGAACGCCACATATTCATTGCGTTACCCTCGGAATACACTGCGAAAGCCCTGTGAAAAGCCACCCCTCCCTAATTGCATGGTGGGGAGTTTCAGCCACGTCTCCATAAGCATGTGCTTATTAATCAGTTCATCGTCACAACCCCATTCTGGACACGAGCTTAAATGTCGGGCCATTCCGACCAGCTCTGCATATAGGCTATGGACGTCAGCTGCTGGTTCTCATGCAAAGCAATGCGCATCAGCATGCAACTGAAAAACCAAACATGCAGCGAGAGTACTGCCATCTTTCGAAGCTCTGTCTCTCAGCCATCGACTCTCGCTCCCTGTACCATACGAGGCGTACCCTACTGCTTACAAACAAGCCCCTCAAGCAGAATGTAACATCTTTCCTGCGTATGCGCACCGGTGCTGCTAAAGCAGGGGATATGTACGAGGGCAATGTAGTATGGGTATTTGAAACCACGCTGTTACATTGGTATGAGCCCTATTCGTGGCAAAGCGTTCTGAATTCAGGGGAGGGAACTGCTAGAAGGCTAAATGTGAAACGACTTTAGCATGCAACGCAAGCCCAGAGAAGCTTCTGTTTTAGTTTAAGTGAATCTTCTTTCAATGCACCTGTAGACTGTGCATTGATGCAACCTTCACTATAAATCGGCCACGTGCAAGAATTACTTACGAACCGGACGCATGAGCCCGCCACCAACAAAACCCTGTCGATGGAAACAATCACACGATGACAGAAGTTCGCATTACCTGTCATTAACAATCAGTACATCCTCGGTTTAGTGCCCCCGACTGCGGTTGTATACAGTCAAAAGCTTCTTTAGAAAATTCCTCACAATAGAGAAGCTTAACTCCGGCTCGCTTAGCCTGCTTCTAGAATAAAGAAAGACGTCTTTAGCGGTGGGCCCATGCGGAAGAAAAAAATAAACCCCATAGCCGTGAAATCACTTCCCATACATTTCGGTGACAGCACTGCATTTACGATACACATATGCGTTCGCCGTGGAAAGAATGAGTTGGTGGTCGTAAGGAGGAGGTGGCAAAACGGGCGGCGCACCCGTACACCAGGAGTCGAACTAAAAAAACTGCCCGGGCTACGGCGCACTACAAGTGCCGCTCTTATCATGTGACAGTGAACAAGCGCCCTGCAGGTGTCGAGGCGAGGTTTGCTCGCTTGCAGATACCTAAAGAGAACAATCCATTGATGTGCGATTTTAGATGTGAGTTTAAGACGTGCTTGGAAAAATGACGCACAATTCCCACGTGCATGGTAACAACGAGAACTTTAATAACAGTGCATGAAACGGTTTAAGGCTAGCGTTTCAGCCAAGGAATGGGCCCAGTTGGGATTCTGTTCGCCAGAAATTCATTTGTTTTGCAGGAATACAAAACGGAATCTCGCATCATGCATTCTAGATGACGACACTGTTGCGTCAGGTCGCTAATCCGACGGTCGATGCGCCCGAGCTGCGCAAATGCATCGGCAATCCTGCGTTTAGTCCCTGCGCGCAGCTTCATTGTGTTCGCTTAATTTTAAGATTCCGCTGGAGCGCTAACAACTGTCAGCCTAGCAGCACGATTTTTGTTCCAGCGGGGCCGATGCTGCTGGGAAGCATAAGCCCTCAGCTGCACCCAATGTATCTTTCGCATCTCTCAGATCATCGTGTGAAGGTGATGGAAGCAGAAGCTTGGAAAGACGCTTTTAAAGATGCTTTTAAAGATATGCAGTGTGAGCGCACGGTAGGAAAGATTCAAAAAGCACCAAGAAATCTTGGAGTACGCCTCCAAGAAGATTGTGGAGAATTCCTCCCAGAATTCTTGGGCAAATGCCCTCCAGTTATTTAACAATCATTACTCAGGCCCCAGCTTAAGCATGTGTACCTAAGACAAAAGCATAAGCCACTTAAGAGACGGTATATAAGAGCAGGATTTAAGCAGCACTACTTAAGAAAACGTACCTAAGAGCACTGAACAGAAGGAACGTAGCCAGCGCTACTTGTATTTCAAAGCATCTAATCTTCACACCGTCATCTCCGGGAGAATCGGCCAGTAGTTTGAGCGGGTTTGGGCGGTCCGCATATCTCAATGTACTGTGGATGAGATATCTCAGCATCCAAACATCTCAGTATCCGAATATATTAGCATCCGAATATTGTAGCAGATCCAAAAATGTCTGCTCGAAGAAGCAGAGCAGAGAAGACGAGAGTGCATGTAGAAGGCAGGTTGAAAAGCGGACTTCCGTTCGGTCCGATCAGTCGGTCCTTTCCGTTCCCTCCGTCCAGTCCATCCAGTCCGTCCAGTCCGTCTGGCCAATCCGTCCAATCAATTGTCTCCATTGGGTCTGGATTTAAATCTAAATCTGGAACTAAAAAAAAACTGGAACAAAAAAAAAACGGGAACTAAAAAAAACGGGAACTAAAAAAAACGGGAACTAAAACTGGAACTAAAACTAGAACAAAAACTGGGTCTAGGATTGTCAGTCTAGACTGAAGCGAGTCTAAAATTAGAAAATTAGTCGAATTGTAGATCAAATTGTAGATCAAATTGTAGATCAAATTGTAGGTGAAAATAGTAAACTTCAAAGTATGAGATATTTGATGTGAGATCAATTCTGACTTGGAGTAATGTGCAGAAAATTAGTTAATTCCAGAAAATGGGGTTGAGGTTTGTGAGTATCATTTTGAGTATCATGATTCGTGCTCAAATGATGCTATGTCATTACTAAGCATGATATGACCAATAATTATGACCATGATTATATGAGCTCTTAGTATGATGTGACCTTTTATGACTCTTTGATTGTGACCTCCTACTAATTATGACTATGAGCTGCTTTGATCCCCATGATTGACTATGACCACGCCAGAATCCTAACTATGCCCAAGCCAGAATCCTAACCATGAATTTCCATGACTAACCATGAATTTCCATGACTAAGCTTTTTTGGCCTCCCAGAAATATGACCTCCTATAACTAATAATGACTCTATAGATATTCAACTATGATTCCATGACCAGAATCCTATCATAATGACCTTGGACCGATGAACTTCTATGAGTCCGATGACTATGACTATGACTCTCTGACTATGACTATGACTCTCTGACTATGACTATGACTCTCTGACTATGACTATGACTCTCTGACTATGACTAGAATCCAATGATTACTTGGCCTCCTATTAACTATGACCATTGGCCCTATGAATATGACCTGATGAACATAACTAGAATTCCACTAACTCTGAGTTTCTATGACTAACTCCGAGATTCTATGACTAACTCTAAGTTTCTATGACTTACTCTAAGTTTCTATGACTAACTATGAACATGAATAAAATCCTAATAAACCACTACTGAATACCCATGACAATAGCCATGACAATACCTTTCAACCTATGTTTTAGTATATATTAATATACAGGGATATGTAAGTTGTACCTTACAAGACCAAAGTGCGATATGTGCTGAAGTGGGGGAAGAGTTTTCACCCACTAGTTTCCTGCACATAATGCTATCACTGGTCTGCATACAACACATCGGCGAAGTACCTTGACTCCGTACATGAAGTACCTTGACAATACCTAATGCTAGAATATTCAATGCACTACTGAATACTCACAAACGAATTAAGACTATGGGTAGAATCCCATGACCTCCTTGACCTCCTTGACCTCCTTGACCTCCTTGACCTCCTTGACCTCCTTGACCTCCTTTGACTAACATTAACTAACAATAACGTCCCCTGATTATTTAGTCTCCCATGAATATAACCTCCTATTACTATTATGACTCTATAAATAACTATAACCTATTATGACCTATCATTATTACCTTTTATGACTCTATGACTATGATTATTATGACTTGCCATAAATACATAAATACTGTGATCTCCTAATGTTAACTATGACTATGATTATCATGAGCTTAGTTGGTTATTATCACCACCTACCACCTACCAACTCTGACTCTGACTCGGACTCTGACTCTGACTCGGACTCTGACTCGGACTCTGACTCGGACTCTGACTCTGACTCTGACTCTGACTATGTGTCAACACAGAGCTGAGGTACTTCGTGGATATGTTGTATGCAGGCAACAGGGATGTGCAAGTCATAGACGAGTGAATAAATACCAAGCGAAGTCCGCACTCCGTCTTAAGACTTCGGTCTTGTAAGGTACAACTTACATACAGTGTTTTTCAAAACTATTCAAACCAGCTCGGCAACATGTTTCGAACCAAAAAAACAGAATAGTTCAAACCAGCGCGGCAAAACGATTCAAACCACACTAACAAAATAAACAAACCAATACACATAACCCCTAACAAGTTGTCGTATACACGATAACATGCAACCCAGTTCAGTTCCATCCCGTCCGTTTTGAATCTTCATTGGTACTGCAAGACTCTCAAATGTAGTACATATGAGGCAATCATCCAGATTTAAGATTTAACATTTCAGAATATTGAATTCTAATGAATGTTGGTGTGAAACATTATGCCATTTGGTTTGAAAGACTGTACGAAGGGGTACGAAACATTTTGAATTATGGTTTGAAACATTTTGTCGTGCTGATTTGAATAGTTTTGAAAAAGACTGTATCCCTGTATATTAATATATACTAAAACACAAGTTGAAACTATGACTATGACTATGACTTTGGCTTTGACTTTGACTTTGACTTTGGCTTTGACTATGACTTTGGCTTTGACTTTGACTTTGACTTTGACTTTGACTTTGACTTTGACTCTATGATTTTGACCTGAATCCTATGAAAATGACCCGAATCCTATGAAAATCATTACACCAGAATCTTATGCCTGAATCCTATGAAAATCATTACACCAGAATCCTAACTATGATCTCCTAGGACTAAGACTATTTAACCCCCGATGAACATGGCCTCCTAATATTACCTGTGCCTGTATTACTAACTATGACTCTATGAGCTCCTTTGATCCCCATGACGACTATGACTATGACCAGAATCCTAACCATGAAATTCTATGACTTTCTATGACCTATCCAGAATCCTAACTATGACCTCCCATGAACATGACCCCCTAATGACCTCCTAATGACCTCCTATCACCAATTTTGCTTCCATGATTATTATGACCTTCCATGACTATGACCAGAAACCTATGAAACTGACCTTGGATCCTTTGACTAACTATGACTTATGACTTCTGTTGATTATTTAGTCTCCCATTTATATGACCTCCTATTACTAATCATTACTCTATGATTACTTGACCTCGTATTAAATTTGGTTCTATGATTAACTGAGACCTCCTATGACTCTGTGACTACAATCCTATGAAACTGACCTTGGGTACTATGACTTCTATGACTTCTATTACTAATTTTGGTCTCTTATAAACCCGTACACCCCTAGGACTAGGGTGTGGCGTGCATCAGATAGCTTTAGATTCGAATGGCAGAAGGACGCAATCTACCTGCGCATCATTGACCATGTCAATGGATGTATAGTAATAGTGGATTTTGAAAAGGCCTTCGACTCAGTGTCTCATGAATACATTGAAAGAGTCTTGGTCACGCGAGGGTTTCCTAAGGGAATTAGGACTGCAGTCATGACTATCTTGACTAGGCAGATGGCTCGCATCTACATTAACCGTACCAAGAGCAGACCATTCGCTCTCCGTCGGGGTACTATGCAAGGCAATCCCTTCTCTCCATTTTTGTTTGTCTTGGCCATTGAACCATTGCTTTATAACCTTAACACCAAGTTAGGAGTGATCAGGATCTTCCATGAGCTTGGTCTTGAGGTCAGGGCACGGGTCAGTCCATTTGCTGACGACTTAACTATCTTTATTGGGAGTGACGACGATGCTAGGAAAGCGGCAGCAATTCTTGAAGAGTTTGGACAAGTTCTGAACTCGTCAGTCAATAAAAACAAGTCTCTTTGTCTTAGACTTCGACCTAGTTTTCCGACTCATCCCCATCTTCAGTTCCCACAATCAATCTATGAAGAAGCCGACATCAAATATCTCGGTTTCCCACTGCAACACTTGGATTGGGATAAGGAAATAGAGAAATTGGTGGGTCTACTCCATAGCACCAACATTCGGAGGCTTGGGTCGACTCACAGGGCTCATGCTATCAACACATTTCTTTATTCGAAGCTTTGTTACCGTGATCTTCATCAGCCGATGCCTTTACTGCTGGTTAGAACGCTCAAAGCCGTGGTGAAGAACTTTTTTCCACGTTTAGAGGAAGATAAGATCTTTGCAAGGATCGAACATGGTGGTTTTGGTGTCATTGATATCCAAATGCAATTGGAAGGTCTCAGAGCTGGTTTAATTCACAAAGTTTTGGTTGAGGACAACAACTGGTTCTTCACTCTTTTTAGGGCGAACATCCAGGTATCCTCTATACGTTATTTGAAGAATAAACCATTTATGTATAGCCTTCTTCGTGGAGATCAGGTACGAATCTTCATTTGGTGGGCTTATTTGACGGACATTGAAGAGTACTCACGGTATAAGAAAGATTTCTTTCACGGAAAGATGTCTTCCATCCTGAAAGGACTTCCGGATTATGCCAGAGAGTACATGATTCCTTATTTCCAAATTAAAAAGACGATTCTACGAGCTGAGAGGTTCTGAGGATCATTCTGAACATCAATGGGAAGACTATGCAGAGCAAAGAGGTGCCTACATCTTACAACTGAGAAAGGACCTCATTCAGAGTGTTCAAGAACCTTATACGGACACTCCCCTGCGTTATAAAGATCGAATTTTTACTGATGCGCTCTTTAAGAGTCGAAGCAAGCAAACAAAGGTCTATTATCATCAATTGGTGACCAGTGCTACCATCAAAGATCTTGCTGGTACGCGAGATTGGCCGAGATATTGGAAGAAGTTCAAGAAAACCACCTGGACTCATCATCCGTATGATTATGTTCAATTATTTTATCTTGGAAATGATTTACAACACATATTCCCAACATCTAGTTGTCCTCTTTGTGGTATCCCTTACTCTACTACAATTTTGGATAAGGTTCAACACATTTTCTTTGAATGCTCCATCGCTCAAGTCATTTGGGAAGATTGCCAGATGCCATGCACTCCTTCGATTCAATACGCAGTTGGAAACCCAGATTCGGATTTCAAAAAGCTTGATCTCTATTATTATATCAAGACTCTTATCACTTATGGAAAACCAACAAAACGCCGGATTGATATTGAAGCTCCTGATACATTGACTCCATTGACGCCTGATTTAACGCACATGAACATTTCTTACTTCAAACCGTTTTATCGACGACGCTTTTAAACTTGATTTCATTAAAAAGCGTCCATAGACGGAGGTGTCAAAATTTAATGCGCAAGCTTTCATTTCTCTAAACACTTTGATGTTCTCTCTCGAAGTTTTTTCCCTTCTTTTTGAAGTTTTCTTCGATCCCCATTTATAGTCTTGTAGCCTATGAATACACGTATATATATGTAGACTATATGTTTGGAAGAATCCAATGAGGGGTAGAATTGAGTATTTAGTGCTCATGGATCCTACTAGCAATGCTAAGCTTGAGAGCAGCCACAACCTGTAACCATGCCATAGTAAAAATGGTAAAAATGGCATAGTAAAAATGGTAAAAATGGCATGGTAAAAATGGCATAGTAAAAATGGTAAAAATGGCATGGTAAAAATGGCATAGTAAAAATGGTAAAAATGGCATGGTAAAAATGGCATAGTAAAAATGGTAAAAATGGCATGGTAAAAATGGCATAGTAAAAATGGTAAAAATGGCATGGTAAAAATGGCATAGTAAAAATGGTAAAAATGGCATGGTAAAAATGGCATAGTAAAAATGGTAAAAATGGCATGGTAAAAATGGCATAGTAAAAATGGTAAAAATGGCATGGTAAAAATGGCATAGTAAAAATGGTAAAAATGGCATGGTAAAAATGGCATAGTAAAAATGGTAAAAATGGCATGGTAAAAATGGCATAGTAAAAATGGTAAAAATGGCATGGTAAAAATGGCATAGTAAAAATGGTAAAAATGGCATGGTAAAAATGGCATAGTAAAAATGGTAAAAATGGCATGGTAAAAATGGCATAGTAAAAATGGTAAAAATGGCATGGTAAAAATGGCATAGTAAAAATGGTAAAAATGGCATGGTAAAAATGGCATAGTAAAAATGGTAAAAATGGCATGGTAAAAATGGCATAGTAAAAATGGTAAAAATGGCATGGTAAAAATGGCATAGTAAAAATGGTAAAAATGGCATGGTAAAAATGGCATAGTAAAAATGGTAAAAATGGCATGGTAAAAATGGCATGGTAAAAATACCATAGTAAAAATGCCATGGTAAAAATGCCATGGTAAAAATGCCATGGTAAAAATGCCATGGTAATCATGCTATTGATTCGGTGCGCAAGATTCATAAGAATACATACGCCAAAGAAGAACCCCAAGCGGGATTCAAATGAGCCAATGAAATTCAAGAACTGAACCCAATCACTTCAAAGGTCAGTTGTTCAAAGAAACTATCCGGAAGGATTACCCGAAACTCTCAGACAAGTATTTAAGAACTTACAGGTCCGCCAGATTAGATAATCCTTAGGGATTCCTCTAAGTCATGTTAGCGTATTCAAATATATAACTAATATATAACTTTGTTTTAATATCTCGCCGACCTGCTTAAAAGTGAACAGGGACGAAAAATGAACAGGGACGAGAAAGTGAACAGGGACGAAAAGTAAACAGGGACGAAAAGTAAACAGGGACGAAAAGTGAACAGGGACGAAAAGTGAACAGGGACGAAAAGTGAACAGGGACGAAAAGTAAACAGGGACGAAAAGTGAACAGGGACGAGAAAGTGAACAGGCACGAAAAGTAAACAGGGACGAAAAAGTGATTCGAGTAGTGGCAATAACTATAACATATTGATAGAATCCAGTGCTCTCAGTTACCTAGCCGTGAACCTTAGTTAGTACTTAGTTAGTACTTAGCAGCATCTTGCGGTCTTCAAGGTACTACATTCACGCACGTGATGATCATGTTAAATGACGAATTGCATAACCTGAATTGCATAACCTGAATTGCATAACCTCTCAGTATTTTATATAACTGGTGAATTGGTTTAACAAGCGAGAGAGAATATACCATTATTAGTATGCAGGTATTAGATTCTTGTTGGACGTTATGTACAGTGTTTTTCAAAACTATTCAAACCAGCGCGACAAAACGATTCAAACTAGCGCAACAAAATGGTTCAAACCAGTGCGACAAAATGTTTCGAACCACACTAGCAAAACTAAACAAACCAATAATTCAAAATGTTTCGTACCCCTTCGCATAGCCTTTCCAACCAAATGGCGTAATGTTTCACACCAACTTCTATTAGAATTCAATACTCTGAAATTCTAAATCTGGACGATTGCCTCATATGTACATTTGGGAGTCTTGCAGTAATAATCAAGGGTCAAAACGGATGGAACTGAACTGAACTGGGTTCCTTGTGTTGAAAGTGAGCACTGAATGATCATTTCAGAAAAGGAAGGCGCACACTCATGCAAATCCTAGAGTGTGCCATACTTACTTCTTGATGCTATACTTACCTTTTCTATATAATAGGAAGGTCTAGCTCTCATATTATCCTTGTGTGGAAAGTCTAGCAGAGACCTAGAAATCTATACAAGATAGGACTCTGGTCCATACCCTAGTGTTAGTTAACTAATCAGAATATTGTCTGAGAGGAACATACAAAGATGTCCTCTACCTCCAGACCCACCAGAAACAGCTCCCGTGTAACTCCTCAAGTATTCACCTATCTTGATGAGACTATGAACTTTATCAATGGTGCTCAGTATAGTATGCTGGACTGTACTCCATGGTTACTGAAAGGTCCTCCTGATGTACCTACCATAAATGTTCAGTTGGTGTTAAGTAATCTACACCTTGTTATCCTGCATATAACAACAGGTTAGGGGTGTACGAAAGTTTTTGAATTATTGAACCATTTTGTCGCGCTAGTTTGAACCATTTTGTCGCGCTAGTTTGAACCATTTTGTCGCACCAGTTTGAATACTTTTGAAAAACACTGTATCAATATATATACTAACATAAGTTGAAAGTCAGTACAGTGTTTTTCAAATCTATTCAAACTAGCGCACCAAAATGTTTCGAACCAAGACAAAATGTTTCGAACCAAGACAAAATGTTTCGAACCAAGACAAAATGTTTCGAACCAATAATTCAAAATTAATCAAACCAATAATTCAAAATTAATCAAACCAATAATTCAAAATTAATCAAACCAATAATTCAAAATGTTTCGTACCCCTTCACAGTCTTTCAAACCAAATGGACAAGTTGTTCCGTCCTTTTTGACCATTGATTGGTATTGCAAGACTCCCAAATGTACATATGAGGCAATCGTCCAGATTTCAGATTTCAGATTCAACATTCCGAATATTCATTTCTAATAAAAGTTGGTGTGAAACATTACGCCATTTGGTTTGAAAGACTGTGCGAGGAAACATTTTGAAGTATTGGTTCGAAACATTTTGTCGCGGTGGTTTGAATACTTCTGAAAAACACTGTACTAAATATATAAGGTCACTCCGGATTCAGAACATGTTCAAAGAGCTGTTTAGTAAGATCTTCTCTTTTTTACTAAAAAAAAATTGCCCACTATTTTATTGACTCTACTGAATGAAATTGACTCTACTGAATGATACTGACTCTACTGAATGATACTGACTCTACTGAATGATACTGACTCTACTGAATGATACTGACTCTACTGAATGATACTGACTCTA
>NKZI01002433.1:460-22176 GCA_002370645.1 Metschnikowia sp. 00-154.1 | reverse complement strand
TCCCTTGATACTTATAAGCACGTTAGAAGCTTAATCCCTTGTGTGTGCAGGTTATAGCCCTAAGTCACATAAGAATTCTAACACCATTTTGGAATAAAAATTGAAATCAAAAAATTAAGAGTTAAATTTTTTAAGGTTTGGTATAAACTGGTGCATATTCTATACCTTTGCAATTTTAGAGTCGTTTTTTTTCTGGTTATGATTTATGTCTTTGGCTATGTATTTATATGACTACCCTGCACATAACTCGAAAGTGGTAGCTTATAAGTATAGGTCATAGGTTTTTTTTTTTTTCAGATGAAGCTGTGGTTTTAGAGAATTCGAAGTGGATGCTAAGGGAGGTTTCGTGGAGGTTTAATGGATGTTAAGTGAGGTTAAGTGGGGTTTAGTGGGGTTTAGTGAGTCATGGTATAACATCATACCTATGGCTTGCAGTATTCTCTCTTTGTTCCAAAGTAAAGCAATACTCAGAAGAGAAAAAGACAACCACGTCGAGTATAAGAATACCGACTTCACCGCTTTCTTCCATGCAATATTGGTAATCTACTAATTTGCAGAGTACCTTTGTCAGTGCATGATCAACCTAGATCAAGAAGTTCGACACCTGATATCAGTGAAGGGTATATCATATGTGATTGGCCACTTGATGAAACTCGAAGCACTCCTCGTTGATGAAATGAGCTCTGGAATCAATGATGTTGACTACCGCTTGAGGAGCGAGGCAAAAACCGTGGACCGTGAGCGTCAGGTAAGTTTCTTACAGCCGTTTTATTCCTNAAACCGTGGACCGTGAGCGTCAGGTAAGTTTCTTACAGCCGTTTTATTCCTTTCTTTCATGATTTTGTGAGTTTTCGAAGTTTTCAACAAAAAAAAAACAAAAAAAAAACAGAAAAAAAACAGAAAAAAAAAACAATGACACAATGCTTGATGCTCTTTCCATTAGCAAAAGTTAACTCAACTCTCAAAAAAACAATGTTTGATGCATTGGCACATTCAGCTCAAGTCTCGGTTTGAATTAATGAATGCTCTCAGATACTCCATTTAAACTTGTGTGTTGAGCTCACAAGTCAAGTCAAGATATTGGGTCAGAAATAGCTTTAGTGAGAGAAGTCAGTTCCAGCTCTTCAAAAACACAAGTTTGCAAGAGCAGGGATACACTCGTGACTTATTTCTCTTTCAGGCGTATTCCGTGTGCAGTGAAGCTGATGAAATGATGGAATCATTCTTGGATTTGTGGCTCCTTAACGATGACTGCATAAAATGTTATCTTAGCTGCCCTGGTTACCAGAAAAGTATTCTTCTTGAAATGATAGAGGAAAGCTTAATTATACTTGAGGTATAGTGAGTCATTTACTGTACGTGTGATCCTTATTACATCCTATGTTATTTTCATAACTTATTAGTTATATGCAGGTATATAGATTATACATGTGTATATTACAGTACACATTTATGTTACAGCACACATTAATGTTACAGGTATAGGTTTTAGGTCTATAGCTTAGACTATAGTTATGTATTGTAGACTAGGTATTAATGGATGGAGGAGTGGACCCGTACACCCTTATAGATCAAATGTAGTATGAGAGGTGTATTGAGGAATGTACGGGTGTTTTTCATGAGGGCTCGCGCCCTGGTGCACGTGACTGTCGTGTGCACCACCACCAGTACCCGGCGCGCGCGCACCACCAAAAAAGTAAAGTGGCTCTAAAATTTTTTCTACTTACAACACTTTCTTACAGCAACATGGGTAACGGTAAACCAAGAGGTCTTAACTCCGCCAGAAAATTGAGAGTCCACAGACGTAACAACAGATGGGCCGATCAAGCTTACAAGGCTAGATTATTGGGAACCGCCTTCAAGTCGTCTCCTTTCGGAGGATCTTCTCACGCCAAGGGTATTGTGTTGGAGAAGATTGGTGTTGAGTCCAAGCAGCCCAACTCCGCCATCAGAAAGTGTGTGCGTGTGCAGTTGATCAAGAACGGTAAGAAGGTCACCGCTTTCGTGCCAAACGATGGTTGTTTGAACTTTGTCGATGAGAACGATGAGGTGTTGATTGCCGGTTTCGGTAGAAGAGGTAAGGCTAAGGGTGATATTCCCGGTGTCAGATTCAAGGTGGTCAAGGTGTCCGGTGTGTCCTTGTTGGCTTTGTGGAAGGAGAAGAAGGAAAAGCCAAGATCGTAGAGATCCATTTGCATTTGGTTCTGGGTATAGCCTGTTAATAGTACGATACATTGATAGTACACGAGTTTGTGTAGGCTTATGAATCTGTAGCAGTGTACAAGACAATTTGTTCTATGGTAATCTGTAGTAGGTATTATAGTGTCTAAGTCAAGTCAAGTCAAGTCAAGTCAAGTCAAGTCAAGTCAAGTCAAGTCAAGTCAAGTCAAGTCAAGTCAAGTCAAGTCAAGTCAAGTCAAGTCAAGTCAAGTCAAGTCAAGTCAAGTCAAGTCAAGTCAAGTCAAGTCAAGTCAAGTCAAGTCAAGTCAAGTCAAGTCAAGTCAAGTCAAGTCAAGTCAAGTCAAGTCAAGTCAAGTCAAGTCAAGTCAAGTCAAGTCAAGTCAAGTCAAGTCAAGTCAAGTCAAGTCAAGTCAAGTCAAGTCAAGTCAAGTCAAGTCAAGTCAAGTCAAGTCAAGTCAAGTCAAGTCAAGTCAAGTCAAGTCAAGTCAAGTCAAGTCAAGTCAAGTCAAGTCAAGTCAAGTCAAGTCAAGTCAAGTCAAGTCAAGTCAAGTCAAGTCAAGTCAAGTCAAGTCAAGTCAAGTCAAGTCAAGTCAAGTCAAGTCAAGTCAAGTCAAGTCAAGTCAAGTCAAGTCAAGTCAAGTCAAGTCAAGTCAAGTCAAGTCAAGTCAAGTCAAGTCAAGTCAAGTCAAGTCAAGTCAAGTCAAGTCAAGTCAAGTCAAGTCAAGTCAAGTCAAGTCAAGTCAAGTCAAGTCAAGTCAAGTCAAGTCAAGTCAAGTCAAGTCAAGTCAAGTCAAGTCAAGTCAAGTCAAGTCAAGTCAAGTCAAGTCAAGTCAAGTCAAGTCAAGTCAAGTCAAGTCAAGTCAAGTCAAGACCAAATACAGTGTCAGTATATTATGATCTCTAGTAGCAGTGGTGCAGGGTCGTGTGGTGGCTAATTGGTGTAGTAAGTGTGAGAATAGTGTGAGAATAGTGTGAGAATAAGAATTGATACTACAAGATAAGAATTTATGGTGCGACTAATCAAGCTACACCTTGTGCGTCGAGGAGAGAAAAATTAGCGACTCACAAATCATAGGCTTAAAAAAAGGCGTGCGCGCTATTCACGACATCGCGACTCTCGGAACTCATTAACATGACTTTCGTCAACAGTTCGAAGTATTACTGTGATCAATCCCTCAGTGGTCAATCCCTCAGTGGTCAATCATCAAACCTAAGTACTCCTCATCCCACTTCTAGTGGTGTTCTCCTCAGTCGTTAGTCGTCAGTCCTTCTTAGTTCACTACTTAGTACTCACTATTGATTACAGACTATTGATTACAGACTACAGACTACTCACTACAGACTAAAAACACAGACTAAAAACACAGACTAAAAACACAGACTAAAAACACAGACTAAAAACACAGACTAAAAACACAGACTAAAAACACAGACTAAAAACACAGACTAAAAACACAGACTAAAAACACAGACTAAAAACACAGACTAAAAACACAGACTAAAAACACAGACTAAAAACACAGACTAAAAACACAGACTAAAAACACAGACTAAAAACACAGACTAAAAACACAGACTAAAAACACAGACTAAAAACACAGACTAAAAACACAGACTAAAAACACAGACTAAAAACACAGACTAAAAACACAGACTAAAAACACAGACTAAAAACACAGACTAAAAACACAGACTAAAAACACAGACTAAAAACACAGACTAAAAACACAGACTAAAAACACAGACTAAAAACACAGACTAAAAACACAGACTAAAAACACAGACTAAAAACACAGACTAAAAACACAGACTAAAAACACAGACTAAAAACACAGACTAAAAACACAGACTAAAAACACAGACTAAAAACACAGACTAAAAACACAGACTAAAAACACAGACTAAAAACACAGACTAAAAACACAGACTAAAAACACAGACTAAAAACACAGACTAAAAACACAGACTAAAAACACAGACTAAAAACACAGACTAAAAACACAGACTAAAAACACAGACTAAAAACACAGACTAAAAACACAGACTAAAAACACAGACTAAAAACACAGACTACAGACTACTCACTACTACTATTAAACATATACAATATTGGGTTGGCCAATAGGAGAGGCTGATACTAATAACCATTGAAAAATACCAAGTAGTAAGTAGTAAGTAGTAGCATTTAGTAGCATCATGCTATTACTCAATTATAAGATTTATTAGCCAGAAAAGATAATTCTGATATTAAATATAAAACTAATAGGGTATTTCTTTCAAAAACAAATAATTTGGATATAACAGAAAGTCCAACTAAATCTATCAAAAGATAGAATTTTTTTACAAAGCCTCAATGCAAGTTCATTTTCGTTTATCATAGAATTATTACCCTAGCACTCGGATTAATTTTAATGGGGGGAATAATGTTACATTGTCTATATAGCTTCAAACAATGATTACTTCTTGAGCATGTATAGATAGGTCAAACAATGATTACTTCTTGAGCATGTATAGATAGGTCAAACAATGATTACTTCTTGAGCATGTATAGATAGGTCAAACAATGATTACTTCTTGAGCATGTATAGATAGGTCAAACAATGATTACTTCTTGAGCATGTATAGATAGGTCAAACAATGATTACTTCTTGAGCATGTATAGATAGGTCAAACAATGATTACTTCTTGAGCATGTATAGATAGGTCAAACAATGATTACTCCTTCAGCATGTATAGATAGGTCAAACCAATGGAAAGGTTAGGTGGTTATTAACCACAATAATTATTAATGCTTCTTGTCGCACTTATACAAGAGGTAGGTTATATTTAAGAGAAATAAATAAGTAAATAACAAATATTGATTTTTATTTCAATTCTTTTTTCTCTTTTTAAAACGAATGTTGATCGCCATAGAGTATTCAATCATTATTTCAAATGAAAGCCCTCGGCACAGATCCGATCGTAGCATGCTACTTCCATAGCATTGCGCTCCTTTAGTAAAATACGAAAAATTAGATATATACCCTATACCTTATAAAAACAATAATAATATATCTATGTGAGTCGTTTCCATTTCACTCCTCCTCAGTCCAGTTCCACCAGCTCTAGTACTGTTCAGCTCTACTTCTAGAACAATGATAGTAGAGTCTTAGTTCTAGAACAGAAGGTAGTCTAACACTGAAGGTAGTCTTGGTTCGAGTCTTGGTTCTAGTCTTAGTTAGTCTTAGTTCTTGTCTTGGTTAGTCTTAGTTAGTCTTAGTTAGTCTTAGTTAGTCTTAGTTAGTCTTAGTTAGTCTTAGTTCTAGAACGTATAGTCTTATTTCTAGAGCAATGATGGTATAGTCTTTGATCTAGTCTTAGTTAGTCTTAGTTCTAGTCTTAGTTAGTCTTAGTTAGTCTTAGTTAGTCTTAATTCTAATCTTAGTTAGTCTTAGTTCTAATCTTAGTTAGTCTTAGTTAGTCTTAGTTAGTCTTAGTTAGTCTTTGATCTAGTCTTAGTTAGTCTTAGTTCTAGTCTTAGTTAGTCTTGGTTCGAGTCTTAGTTAGTCTTAGTTAGTCTTAGTTCTAGTCTTAGTTAGTCTTAGTTCTAATCTTAGTTAGTCTTAGTTAGTCTTAGTTCTTGTCTTAGTTAGTCTTAGTTCTAATCTTAGTTAGTCTTAGTTAGTCTTAGTTCTAAACTTAGTTCTGGTGTCAGTTCTATTCTAGCCCTTATCCTGGTTCTTGCTTAGTTCTATATTAGTGCTAGTGTTATGTTCTTTAATATATTTATGCCTAAACTTGTATTCGTTGATGGTTCCTCAAAGAGAGGAACCGGAATGCCTTATATAACTTTGAGAGAAACGTGACATCGAAAAACTCTCCACTAGAACAATGGTAAGGATTGTTCTGAAATATTCTAAAGGATCATCGTTGTATGAAGTACTATGATGGTCATGACACGGCGTTTACAATGGCCATAGTAACAATCGGACTGAGAGGCTTTATAATACCTTCATAGGCAGAGCCCTACATTTGGTGGATCTAACAGCTAGCCTTAGTTCTGTATTAGTGTTAGCCTTAGTTCTAGTTCTAGTTCGAATCCTATTACTACAACAGTGATGGTATAGTCTTATTTCTAGAACAAGGATTTCGAAGATTCCGAGGTGAACTTAAAATTGAAAACTCTTCTCTTAGTACAATAGCGGTGATTGTACTAGCTCAACGGTATTTTGTAATTGCCATTGTTAGGATCTGACGGCGTAGGCTTCATAGTACCTCTATGGGTAGAGTCCTGCGTAGTCCTTGTTCTGGTCTTGCTTCTAAAGCAATGATGGTATAGTCATGGTATAGTCATGGTATAGTCATGGTATAGTCATGGTATAGTCATGGTATAGTCATGGTATAGTCATGGTATAGTTCTACTATTAGCTCTAGACCTAGTCCAGATAGAATCTTTGATTTGTTGATTGAGGAAATTTTGTTGATGTGGCTATAGATATAGAGTATGTGTGAAATGGTTGGACAGTGACATAGAGACAGTAAGGGAAAGACTGGACCACAGATGGTGACATGGAGAATGTGATCATGATAGGATAGAGATAGTGGTAAAGGAAGGTAGAGTGTGATAGAGAGACGGTAGTGAGGTAGAGGGAGATAAAGACTATCATACTGTACCATACCGTACCATACTATATCATACCGTACCATACTGTACCATACTGTACCATACTGTACCATACTGTACCATACCGTACCATACTATATCATACCGTACCATACTGTACCATACCGTACCATACTATATCATACCGTACCATACCGTACCATACTATATCATACCGTACCATACTATATCATACCGTACCATACTATACAATCGATACCATACTGTTATACTCCGGTTTACGTCAGGTACTCCGGTGACTATGTTCATTCGCCGATATTGTTGAACTGCAGACCAATGACCTCGCTTCATGAGTCGCTTACATTCTTATTTCGACATCTTGGAATGGTTCGCTACACACAAAGACAATCTTGATTACAAACGCTTCCTTTAAGTGGTCCTCCACTTACAAGTGATATTTAACAGTCTGCCAGAACTCTTCTCCTTCCAGAACTCTCCTTCCAGAACTCTTCTCCTTCCAGAACTCTTCTTCCAGAACTCTTCTTCCAGAACTCTTCTTCCAGAACTCTTCTTCCAGAACTCTTCTTCCAGAACTCTTCTTCCAGAACTCTTCTTCCAGAACTCTTCTTCCAGAACTCTTCTTCCAGAACTCTTCTTCCAGAACTCTTCTTCCAGAACTCTTCTTCCAGAACTCTTCTTCCAGAACTCTTCTTCCAGAACTCTTCTTCCAGAACTCTTCTTCCAGAACTCTTCTTCCAGAACTCTTCTTCCAGAACTCTTCTTCCAGAACTCTTCTTCCAGAACTCTTCTTCCAGAACTCTTCTTCCAGAACTCTTCTTCCAGAACTCTTCTTCCAGAACTCTTCTTCCAGAACTCTTCTTCCAGAACTCTTCTTCCAGAACTCTTCTTCCAGAACTCTTCTTCCAGAACTCTTCTTCCAGAACTCTTCTTCCAGAACTCTTCTTCCAGAACTCTTCTTCCAGAACTCTTCTTCCAGAACTCTTCTTCCAGAACTCTTCTTCCAGAACTCTTCTTCCAGAACTCTTCTTCCAGAACTCTTCTTCCAGAACTCTTCTTCCAGAACTCTTCTTCCAGAACTCTTCTTCCAGAACTCTTCTTCCAGAACTCTTCTTCCAGAACTCTTCTTCCAGAACTCTTCTCCCGGCGGACTCCCACCTTGTGGTTACCCAACGCCAACAGTTTAACGATCGAGTGGAATTTCAGAACAAATGGACCTCGAGACTTATTCTAGCTTCTATCGTTTTACTAAGACTGGCAGTCTCTTCTAGGCGTGGGAGAATACGGGCTCAGTACTCGAACTTTCACATTGCCCCAATCCACACATCCCCAATCCACAGTTCTGATTAACTTTTTCCGTCGCGATTCTATTGACATTGCCGAAACCCTCAATTGCGAAACCCTCAATTGTGAAACCCTCAATTGTGAAACCCTCAATTGTGAAACCCTCAATTGTGAAACCCTCAATTGCGAAACCCTCAATTGCGAAACCCTCAATTTCATTTTCACCGCAGTACTAGCGACCCGCTACGCTGAAATTGTCTTATCAGTTCCCTCAATGCCAGAAATTCTCAGATGTCACCAAAAATTCGCTCAAAGTTCGCAGCTCCTCGCGATATTTCAAAAGTCAAGTCACCAATCAGTAATTGCAAACTTTTATCAGTTCGTCTCAAAGCTCTACAGAACATCCGCAACCTGAAATCACCATCATACGAGCTGGAGGCATGTTGCCCTATGTCACACAGCTCTACCGGGATCCACCATAGGTAGTGCTCTACCTATTGAGGTATTTTGAGCCTATACTGTCTAATCCTAACAATGGCCACTTCAAGACGCTGCAGCCCAACATACAGTGTTTTTCAAAACTACTCAAACCAGTGCGACAAAATGTTTCAAACTAGCGCGACAACATGTTTCGAACCACACTAGAAAAATGTTTCAAACTAATAATTCAAAAAGTTTCGTACACCCCTAACCAGTTGTTATATACAGGATAACAATGAACCTAGTCCAGTTCCATCCGTTTTGACCCTTGATCATACCATACCATACCATACCATACCATACCATACCATACCATACCATACCATACCATACCATACCATACCATACCATACCATACCATACCATACCATACCATACCATACCATACCATACCATACCATACCATACCATACCATACCATACCATACCATACCATACCATACCATACAATACAATACAATACTATACTGTAGATTCTTGCTAGCTCATTTGATTCGTCGTCCTAAAACTGATCGATCACTTTAGCCCTAATCTTGTTGCTTTCAACCGTCTACGATTCACGAGCAGCTGGTCTCCATCGATTTCCCCCTTCCTTGTGTTTGACGCACCCTTTACTTATACTTATATATTTGTATTCGAAGAACAGTATGACCTCCATGTTAGATTCTTCAATAGCGCGAACTTAGTGCGAATGCTATAATTCTATATCAGTTCAGTTCAGTTCAGTAATAGTATGTAATAGTTCAGATAGTCCTATAGATCCAGTCCTATAGATCCAGTCCTATAGATCCAGTTCTATAGTTCTGTATATAAGTACAAGAGCTAGAGCTGTCATATCATGAACCTAGTACTAATTGATTTGCTTGAGCTCTATAATCTAGAGCCATTTCATTGAAGGCCTAGGTCCAGGTCAATTAGAATATTTCTCACATTGAATCTTGCTGATGTGATGATTAGTATATGGACATTGAACTGTTGTGATGGGTTATGGTGACGGGTTATGTGACGGGTTATGGTGATGGGTTATGGTGACGGGTTATGTGACCGATTATGTGACGGGTTATGTGACGGGTTATGGTGACATATAGTACATAGAGCGGAACCACTGGGTTCATTTCTTTGTTGCTTCCGAGGATGTAGCATGGACTCGACACAGACAATCTTATGGAGCCCATTTCTTGAATTGCCCATTGTTAAACTCTCTCTTTTCTTCTGCACCATGATTCGGGCGACTGAAACTCACTTGGACTTTAGGTTACACCCAGTCTGAAATCCACACAAACTAACCTTTGCTACATACTGTAGACAAAACTCAAACAAGTAAGTAAAGTCAATTTCAACAGTCACAACGTTTTGGTAGCAAGACAGAATCATAAGCTTGAAGCCGAAATCCGAGACAGAATCCTGAAACATAGCTAGAACCTGAATCTTAGCTAGAACCTGGTCTTAGCTAAAACCTGTATCTTAGCTAAAACCTGTATTTTAGCTAGAATCTGAATCTAAGCTAGAAGTCAGGTCCAAGAACCAGACAATTGAACTTAAGTTAAACTTGGGATGGACACTGAAACTGGACATCAAAAGTCAAAAGTCACCTTGACTTTAGGCCACAGCGTTTGAGCTTGAAACAAAACGAAGTTGTCACTCGAAGTAAGGCTAGAAAATCGATCTAGCAGGCCAAAATTGAAGCGGAATCAAGAACAAGTCAGAAGCAAAACTGAAACAGAAGTAGACACTGAAACTGAAACTGAGCTGAACCTGACTTTGACCTGGACATAAAGTACAGGAAAAGAACAGAACAGCCACAGTAGCCATATCGAGCTTATACTAGAAATTGACCTGATTGACCAGAACTGAAGGCAGCAGGCTAGAAACCTGCACAGATCACATGGACAAGTGCTTTCCCTCAACGGAAGGTCCCGATTTCTTGACCACCTTTTTCCGCGAGTTGGTCATCTTCCGGTTGATACGGTTGAACATCTCACCCGTGCCCTTTTGCTGTCTCATCAATAAAGAAGGATCGACCTTTGGAGCGATCTTGTATGCAGTCGTCCGGGCACTAGGAATGGCAGCCCTCTTTCTCCGTTCGGCCTGCTGTTCATAGAGTGTCTTTTGTTCTTGCGTCTTATTCTTCTTGGACGCCAACTTGTTGGTAAACTTGCTCTTGTTGTAGTCGTTAAAATGGATCGTTCTGTCCTTGTAGGAGTCAGATTTGTTCAAAATAGGTCTGGTCCACTCGCCAATCAACTTGTCCACGAGCTTCTTTAAGATAGGTTCGGTCCGCTTGCTGCGCTGATAGAACACCAACACTTTGCCGATTCCACTGGCCACAAGATGATCAGTTTTGATGGGCAAATCCACCAACGACTGCAACAACTCCTTCTGGATCTGGTATGCAGGCATGGACGAGTCGGGCAACGGCTCCAACCATAAGCGCACAGCCTCAAGCAAGTTGTTGTCCAAAATGGAGATGGCCAAGTCTGCTTTGGACAAGGTATCCATGACTTCACGCAACAACTTGAGTTTTTCTGTGGCAATGAGGCCCTGGGAGTTTTTCTCCACGTCCAAGTTGGCAGCCTCGATCATCTTGTTCTTTAGGAAATCGATCTTGTCATCCTGCATGCGCTCCAAGTCGTCTTCATCTGCCCGGCGGCGCTTGGTGGTTCTGTTCTTGACGACCATGTCCATTTTCTCCTCCAAAAGACGTCTCTTGCGTTGTGCAGGATCTTCATTGACAAATTCTCCATATTCGGCATTATAATCTCCGTTGTAATCGCCGTTGTAATCGGCTCCGTATTCGGCAATGGGGTTTTCGGCTTCAAGAGCAGGGGCCAGGCCCTCTTTCTGGCTCTTGCGGATCTTTTTCTTGCGTGTGACATCACCACTCTGGCCCTTTTCTGTGCGTATGTTGTAGAGATTATCATCAAAATCTCCATTCTCTCTTTCGCCAAGGTCTCCACCAAGATCACCATCTCCAAGATCACCATCCTCAAGATCCCCATCCTCAAGATCCCCATCTCCAAAATGTGTGGTATCCCTGGATTCCCCCTTTAAATTTACAGCCCCAAAATCGCCAACCTCATCATCGGATTCACCCTTTTTGACCATGTCATTCTCATGGATATCATCCTCGCGCACCGGCTCTAGGTCTCCACTCACAATGTGGCCTGCACCGGGGTCCTCGAGGTTTGTTTCAGAAACAGAAGGCGGGAGCTGCTGATCCTCCATGGTCTGCTGATACTCTTGCTCTTGGTTCTGCTGCACGAGTTCCGTGTTGAAATCGGCGTCTCCTTCCATAGTGTGTAGTGGAGAAGTTGAAGTGAGTTTTGCTTGTCTAGTCGCGCGCACGTGACACTATTTCTCTGACACTATTTCTCTTTGACACTGGTTTTTCTCTGTTCCCACTCACACTCACACACTCACACTCACACACTAACACTCACACACTCACACTCACACACTCACACACTCTCATACTGTTCACACTCTCATACTGTTCACACACTCTCACTGTTCACACTCTTACACTCTCACTCTCACACACTCACACTGTTCACACACTCACACTGATCACACACTCTCACTGTTGCAATTGATCATCAATGCATAAACTGGAGGGGTTTGTCATTAAAAACCAATGATATCCTGTAGTTCTCAATGTCATCATATAGTTGTGGAACTTCAGTACCATACTTCTACTCTCCAGTCCTTCTACTCTCCAGTCCTTCTACTCTCCAGTCCTTCTACTCTCCAGTCCTTCTACTCTATACTCCTATACTCTATACTCATTCTACTCTATACTCCTATACTCTATACTCATTCTACTCTATACTCATTCTACTCTATACTCATTCTACTCTATACTAATTCTACTCTATACTCTATACTCCTATACTCCTATACTCTATACTCTATACTCCTATACTCTATACTCCTATACTCCTATACTCCTATACTCTATACTCTATACTCTATACTCTATACTCCTATACTCTATACTTACAGTACATATACTGTATCTATCAGATCTAGACTGAAAGATATGTTATATACTCCCAGAATAACTAACTTGCCGGTCAAATCTCCTACTAATGTAACGTGTATTTAATACCTCTTGTAGAGCTAATGAATCAGTCTTGTGTGACCCTTAAATAGGCCAATATTTTCTTTAGCTGCATGAAGTATACATAATAGATTCATATAATACCTTAATGATATATAAATGAGACAAAAAAGAAATTTAAGGAGCCACTTGATTTATTCTAGTGATTAATGTTAAGCTTTGGTATTCCTAGGTCCATAATTTTTGCTACTGTTCTGTATTAGGAAATCCGTAAAATTCTGGTTATTCGGGATACCGTTTAACCTCGAGCGGAATCCCCTCTATTTATACTTTTTCACCCTGGACTCCTTATTCCTGCACAGGACTTGGTAATCCCTTGTCTGAAGTTAAACCCGACTTTCCCTGATAACCAAGACCCAGTTACAATATTTTCTACACTCAAGCGTTCCTCGGAACCTTATGAGGCTTGTTCTATCCAGTTATACTGCATATAACACATATCCGGCATACAACAGTCAGGCACATCTTATTAAACTTCACAATTCTTAGGTCAATAAATTGGAGACGTTATGTCATTGGTTCCAAATGACATCATATAGTTTTGGAACTCAAGTATTCATCTCAATCATTTTTATTCTTATCTGTATCTATACTATACTAAGAATTTCTTGAACCTACTGTTCTCAGCCTGACCTGGCCCTATTATTTACGAGAGTAACTTCTCTTCACTTTACTTAGTCCTTATCAATTACCACCCAACCCCTTTTCGTCGGGGCATCGACCACCCTTTAGCCTTTACTGCATATTATGAACTATACACTGTTCCATTTGTCCTGATTACATGCAGTCACATGGATCATGCAGTACATCTTACATATTCAACAAACAGTGTATTAGTAAGCCTTAGAACAGTCAGTTATTTCTGGTACTGGTGGAACCAAAATAGATAAACCCGTACACCCCTAATTATGATTTATTATTTAGTGAAGAATCATGGTGTATTTGGATTTTGACTGAACACAGAATGTACATAACTATAGATATACAGATTGGACAGAAGACAGAAGACACAAGATCGACAAAAGTAGACAGAAGACAAAATCAGACAAAAGTAGACAGAAGACAAAATCAGACAAAAGTAGACAGAACACAAAAGACAAACAAAAGTAGATAAAAGTAGACAAAAATCACATAAGAAAATAAAATTAACAAAAAATATGACCACACTTAATTGAACAAAACAATCCCTAAACCCATATCTATTTATAAAAGTTGAATTCCAAAAATTACATATACGGTTATGGTGTACGGAGGTTGCCCTACTTCGAGGCTGCGCACCGTTGCACTCAACACATTATGTCTCACTACATTGGAAAAACCATCTCGTTGATATCCAACAAGGGGCTCCGGTATGTAGGTCTCTTGGAGAATATCTCCGCCGAAGATGCCACGGTGTCCTTGAAGTCGGTGCGGTCGTTTGGTACCGAGGGTAGAATGGCTGAGCAGGGTCAGCCCAATTTGGAAGTGTTGCCCGGAACTGACGTCTACGAGTACGTAGTGTTTCGGGGCTCGGACGTACGTGACTTGTCTGTGTTGGATACGCCGATTGAGCAGGTACAACCGGCAGTGCCTGCTGGTCTTGGGGGTCTGCCAGTGGGGCCCACGGCGCCGGGGGTAACACATGCTCAGAATTACGCGCACCAAGGCTACCAGTCTCAGAATTACCCACCTCAGTCGATACCCCAGAACACCCAGCCCCGGACGGCGGAGGGCAGGACTTCCGAGGGTGCTCCTCAGGGTGCTCCCTGGGGAGGAAGTGTGCAGACTTCCGAGGGCAGCACTGCGGCTGGCCAAAGAAATGCCTATACTTCCGAGGCAAGAAGTGCCCATACTTCCGAGGGCAGAAATGCCCATCCTTCCGGGGGTAGAAATGCTCACACTTCCGAGGGTACTTCCAACCCCCAGCCGGCACTCTCTCCCTCCTTACCCAAGCAAACCCAAGCCCCAGTTCCCCAGGGTCCGCAAAACCCAAACCCAACTCCAACCTCGGAACACACCTCGAACCAAGGGTCGAATCAAGCGTCGAACCAAGCCTCGGGTCGTCCTTCGGCCTCCAGGACTTCCGGTCCCGCAGCCACCCCCGGTTCCAGACCAGACAAGTTTGACAGCGATTTTGACTTTGAGCAAGGCAACGCCCGGTTCCAAAAGGAGAAACACGCCGAAAACGAAAACAAGCCTGTATACGACAAGAGCTCGTCGTTTTTCGACTCTATCACGCTGAATTCCCGCTCCTCCATGCGTTGGAGCGAGGAAAGAGACCTCAATATGGATACATTCGGCGAAACCTCAGTCAGACGTGGTCGGGGCAATTACAGAGGCAGAGGCCGCGGAAGAGGCCGTGGCCGGGGTCGTGGCCGGGGCAATTACCAAGAGCCCAAACCGGAATGGGCTTAATTTTTGGGTTGTAGTGATGATCTCCAGAGGGGATTGTGTCAGGTCTGTTTCAGGCGTTTCAGATGATTGGATGATCAGATTATCAATGTTTCATGTTGTTTCAGATGATTACATGATATGTTACTAAGTTGTTTCAGATCGGCAGTTTCAAGTTACTCTGATATGCTCTGAATTTATGAGGATCGTCATCTTACTTGAGGTGAGAAGTAAGTGTGCTGATAAAATAACTGAATATGGAAATTGAGGATGTGAATGTTACATGTAAAGGACGCAAGGTAGAAATGCTTTCAATCGTATTAGTGAATTTTGTCGGGTTAATTTGGGTAGCGCACGACCCTTCAATCAAGACAAGTTCATGGAGAATCTATGTCCAGATCAAATCAGAAAGTTTCAGAAATACAGGGCCATGAGGAGTTCAGATTTTATTAGATTATAGTATGTGTCTGGCCAGTCCCATATCCAAATGTATTATATACAGAACAACACCCGTACACCCCAAATCTTCTTCCCCCAAATCTTCTTCCCCCACTAACCATTCCACATATTTTTTTTATATAGAAGTAATCAGATTCCTGGCTAGTTTCAAGTACAAAACGTTCAAAAATGATTGACTGAACTTCAATATCTATACCATTATATTACTTTATTATACTCTATTACCATACTCTATACTTTATGTTAGATCCACCTTCGGCAAATTCCTTATCTTTCCCCTAGCAGGCCCTGATTTTCTTCTGCATCTCAGGTCAACCTCCAAGGTATCATCACATCCAATCTAAGACTTCACGATGACACCTTCAGAACATAGGATGATGTTTTAGTCTTGGAGATGGTAAAAGCTTTGAAATACTATTAGAAAGCGACTCAAAGGTTTTGAAGCTTCGGCCCTATTCAGGCTCAATGGTACGAAATTGACTTTCCAAGTTTCTTCAAGAGTATAAACTATACCTCAAGATTTTTATACTGTGATCCTGTGAATCTCTAAATCGTATCTCTTAGTAAAGCTCAATAGACAATTTAGACAGGGGAGATAGAGAGAAGAAAGAGATCAAGTAGGTTTTAGGACAAGTTGCCGAGCAAAAGGAATCTCCAACAACCTCTAATACGTATACATCAAGCATAGATAGTGTTGTCATTACCAGTCTTACTACACCGATCAAAGAATATAGAATGTCACTAACTGGATTATAATCACAGTCACAGTCACTGAACATGTATTTCAAATGTTCTGGTTCCGATTGGAGCTCCGGAAAGCGATGAGCTCTGGATTGAATGCAGGAATGAGTTCTAAAGAGAACTATATATATATATATCTGGGTTTCCGGCAATGTTTGAAAGGGCATCAACTGTGAGTACAGATCACTGACATCTAGTTTAGGAAGAATATAAGCGATCTACGATGAACACTGAAACACCATACTTGAGAGAGTTATTGGAGGCCAACGTCATACCAATTCCAGATTATGCGAAGGTTTATGCGAACGCTCAACACAGTAGAGAGTAGACTATTATATACAGTAGAGAGTAGACTATTACATACAGTAGAGAGTAGACTATTACATACAGTAGAGAGTAGACTATTACATACAGTAGAGAGTAGACTATTATATACAGTAGAGAGTAGACTATTACATACAGTAGAGAGTAGACTATTATATACAGTAGAGAATAGTGTAGATTATTAAATTCTTCTTGTTATGTCAGGTACTCTGTTGAGTATGTTCATTCACCAATGGTATTCCAGAGTAAGAAATCAGGCTACTTAAGTAGTTGACAACGACGTCTCCTATCATCATTATTCTAGCTCATTACACCATCCGGGCACCTCGGGTATATCACATTCCATCCTGGTGCCTCATACAATGATGGTAGAGGAGTGACACAATGGAATGGCCTTTGTTAGGATTAGATAGCATAGGCTCAAAATACCTCAATAGGTAGTGCACTAGCTATGGTGGATCTAACAATTATTCTGTGGATATAATCAGGTAGAGTATTTATATTTTTATAGTGAAAGTATAATATCTTGAGATTATACGTTCATAGTATAACGAGAGTAGGTACTTCAGAGTAGAGACTGAGACTACAGGGTAGAGATAGAGACTGCAGATTAGAGATAGAGACTACAGGGAAGAGATAGAGACTCAATTCTGTATTTTTCAGTGGTCATACCGTGCAGGATTAAAATACTATCAGAGACCAATTTCAGCTTCAGTTTCATTTCAATTTCAGTAGGAGTATCACTATCCTGTATATACGGTCGTACTCACTCGTACTCACTACTAGTAGTAGTTTTCTTACTATGATATTAGTCTAGCCTAAATATGTCTATGACAGTTTACTAAATACATTTAACGCACTACTGAAACACTGAAACACTGAAACACTGAAACACTGAAACGCTGAAACACTGAAACACGCCTGAAACATCAGTAAAACACCATAGAGATATCCATATAGTATTGAAACAATGAAAGAAAGAATACTACTGAAACAAAATCAAACTCCCATAGAATTGTTACTGATATGTTCTTGAAGCTTGACCGAAGCTTTACTGAAACACTCTTGACGCTTTACTGAAACACTCTTGAAACACTCTTGAAACTTGACTGAAACACTCTTGAAACACCCTTGAAGCACTACTGAAACACTGCTGAATCACCTCTAAAACAATGAACCACTCTTGAACCACTCCTGAGACTCTAACAATAAATTCTTACACGGAATATTGTCCAATGTACTCATGGACTTCGGACCACCTGCATATGGCGGCCTCTATACGCGATCTCACTTTCCACTCTAACTGCACCATGACGTACCACATTATAGATGCCTTCGTCAACGACGGGCTCCTTAACCAACGCATCCAAATGACCGTGCCGCTTGCTTACAATGTAGACGGTGATTGCCGCACCATTAACATCACCGCCAACATCACTCAGCGTTATGTGAAGGACTTGCATTGTAAGTACTGGCAAAAAGTGGTTTTCTCGGAGAAATCCAAAGTGATCGCCTATCTCCAGGGAGGTCCGGGTTTTCCCTGTGATGTTCCCCGCTCCAATTCAGGGTTTACCAAGGTATTGCTTGAAAAGGGATACCAGATTGTTTACTATGACCAGAGAGGTACGGGTTTCAGCTCTCCTCTCGAGCGGGTCACTCTTACCGCGCTGTCTGCAGGACACTACCCTTTGGAGTACATTCTGCATTTTCGAGCCGATTCCATCGTGGAAGATATGGAACGCATCCGTGCAGTCCTCCTTGGTACCCAGAAATGGCTGTTACTTGGACAATCTTTCGGAGGTTTCTGCCTGTTCACCTATCTTTCCTTGTATGCAAGCTCCTTATCTGCAGTCCTTGTCACCGGAGGCATTCCGCCCATTGGCTACACGGCCGACGATGTGTACCGGCAAACGTACTGTCGAACCAAGGAGCGGAATGTGTACTACTACGATAAGTACCCCCAGGATGAGGCACGGGTGCGGGCGATATGTGACTATTTGGCTGCAAATCACGTGACGCTCCCTAATGGGGGAGTTCTTTCGGTGGAGCGTTTCCAACAGCTTGGGCTTGGTTTTGGTGCTGCTGGAGGAACCGATAATATGCATTCCCTAGTGACTGAAATGTGGCATTCCCTTCAAACATTGGGAAAACCTACTTATGGTGTTCTATGCAGGATCCAAGACACCAGCTCTTTTGACACCAATATCTTATATGCACTCTTCCAGGAAGCCATTTACTGTGATGGAGAAGGCAGCTCGAACTGGGCTGCAGATAGGCTCCGTTATGAGGCCGGAAACGAGCTCTTTGTCCATACACCTGGGCAAGAGACGCCCGTGTACTTTACCGGAGAGATGGTGTACAGGTCTATGTACGAGGACTACGCCGAGCTCAAGCCACTTGGTGAATTGGCCCATGCACTCCATAGCAAGGACACGTGGCCACGGCTTTACAACCCCGACGTGTTAAGACACATCTCCTGGTCCCAAGTGCCCATCGTGGCCGCTTGTTATTTCCAAGACCAGTATGTGGACTTTCTGCTCTGTATGCAGGTCAAACAAAATATCTTTGGATCCTGCAATTTAAGGCAGCACGTGACCAGCGAATTCTTCCACAATGGGCTTCGTGCCAACCCAGAAAGAGTGCTTGGTGCTCTCTTTAAGTTGCTTGAGTGTGAAGTGGATTAAACAGTACACCCGTACACCAAGAGTATATAGGTTTAAAACCCAGACTTACATTCTGGAATTTAGGACTTCCTCTTTTTTTAAGCGAAGATCTATGCTTAGAAGATAGTAATATCCTCAAAGAAGTCCCTATTTCTTTAAAATGTGTATTTAGTGATGATCCGGCATAGAGTCCCGTGCACATAGTTACGGTTTATCGTTTAAAACTATCGGTGGAAGTAGTTCCATTTAGGAGAAGATTTCCTATAAATTCAAGTTAGATTTAAGCGAATTAGGTTTTTAGTGAAGTTATATTGTAGGGAACTAATCTATATGTATATGCAGTACATGGTCTAAAGTGGTCCTAAGTGAGTGGATTTTACAGCTTGCCCCTTAAAATATAGATTAAAAGCTTGATATGAGAAATGAGTTCAAAAGGAATCTAGTCATATCAACGAATGCTTAGCATGTACGGAGACGATGTACTTCGTAAAGGCGTTGGATGCGTTTGAGTGATGCACTAGGTGCAGGCCACTAGTGGGAGAACAGTTTTCACCCATCTCGTACCTCTTCTAAGACTTTGGTCTTGTACTGTAAAACTTAGATATCCCTGTATATCATTATATATACTAAAACATAAGTGGAAACATACATAGGCCTCAATAGAACATTGTACTTCACGTAGAATTTTAAAGGGGCACTTGCTACGGTGTTGGCAGCTGCTAAAGTGGTGGAGGCAACGAGAGAGGAGACGATGAAATGGGTGACTTTCATGATGGCTTAGTGAAGTTTCCAAGAATTTGGAACCATGGCGTATTTATAGGGCGGTATATATGCCTTTCACATGCTTGATTCCGCAATTCTGCACTTAAGACAACTTCGAAACCCTATTAGAATTCCATAGTCAAATGCATGTGAATTGGTGAATAATAAAATCCATACAAACTTGGAAAAGATCCAGGAAATGCCATAGAATAAGGTTCAAATCATAGTGGTTATGTGGGATCAAGCTATGAAATACTCAGGGCCTGCACATAGATATTTCCTTTCTTTCCCAGGAACTTTATACAGGTAAATTAGGTGCAGAACTTAGAGAAATTAGCTCCTCATATTATGGAAATGACAAAATTGTGGTCGGTTATGTTTGTTTCGTCATACAGTGTTTTTCAAAATGGTTCAAACCAGCGCAACAAAATGTTTCGAACCACACTAGCAAAATTAAACAAACCAATAATTCCGAAATGTTTCGTACCCCTTCGCATAGTCTTTCAAACCAAATGGCATAATGTTTTAAACCAAAATTCATTAGAATTCAATATTCTGAAATCTTAAATCTTAAATCTGGACGATTGTCTCATATATACTACATTTGGGAGTCTTGCAGTACCAATCAAGGGTCAAAACGGACGGACGGACGAACGGACGGAACTGAACTGAACTGGGTTCCTTGTTATCCTGCATATAACAACTGGTTAGGGGTGTACGAAACTTTTTGAATTATTGGTTTGAAACATTTTTCTAGTGTGGTTCGAAACATTTTGTCACGCTAGTTTGAATCCTTTTGTCGCACTGGTTTGAATAATTTTGAAAAACACTGTACTTGTCCTTTTAGATTGGACTGTGAGAAGGGTGGGGAGTGCAGATAACTCATGCCTCAGGCCTTTATATGGAACCAACTGTAAACGACAAACACTCCAATCTCCGATTGACTCAAGTCGGCAAATGCATATTTATATTTTTGATATACAATTTAAAACAGTCAAAAAATAGTCACTATCAGTCAGAATCAGTGTCAGAATCAGTCCTGAATACACTCATAAAACAGTACGTCAATAGATATAGATGCTCACCCAAACCTTTTCTACCCAAACCATTCCCTCTACTCATCTAGTCATTTACTCATCTAGTCATTCACTTATCCACTCATCCACTTATCTACTCATTCACTTATCCACTCATCTACTTATCTACTCATTCACTTATCCACTCATCCACTTATCCACTCATTCACTTATCCAGTCATCCAGTCATCCAGTCATCTACTCATCTACTACCTGCACCTATACCAACTACACCCACGAATTCCAATATTTTTTAATAGTATTGTGAATGTCGTTGTTCGCGTACGCCTACTAAGATACTCCCCAATACTTGTTGCGCGTTAGCACGCACCTTCTGGTACAGAGGAACTGATATATGATTGGACTTCATTAACTCTCCCAAATGAGGGACTCTGGTGATTATATTTGTCATCTCCTTTGTAACTCTATTACTATGTAAAGTAGTGAATCCGTGACTTGCTTGTCTCTTGATACCGCTCATAATAGAGCGGAATCCTCTATATATATAACTCCTAAACCGATCTCTTTCCTTCATCAATCTCTCTCACCTACATTATCTTCTCCAAGACAATGCCCAGAACTAGACGAGAGGTAGACAAGAGATAGACAAGAGATAGACAAGAGATAGACAAGAG